>JACEGR010008189.1:0-40007 GCA_014170235.1 Listronotus bonariensis
TTATTCAACTTTATACAGACTAGTCAAGAGCGGTGTCGTTAATCCAGAATATGTCAGATTAAGGGACGAAGCTAAAGGTCTTTTCTCAAAATCATAGTCAAAGAAGATCAAAAGCAAAACTTTAAGAACAATAAAGTAAGCAATATTACTAAAAACTAAATGTAGAATCAAAAACTTTCCTAGACTAACTGCTAAAGAAGAGAAGATACTATATAATTATTTGCGGTAAAATATATATTAAAGAAAATAACTCATTTAAAGATTGGATTTGACGTCGTACATGTTTGAAATGGTG
This sequence comes from Listronotus bonariensis, assembly GCA_014170235.1. Lineage (NCBI taxonomy): Eukaryota > Metazoa > Arthropoda > Insecta > Coleoptera > Curculionidae > Listronotus > Listronotus bonariensis. The sequence continues at coordinate 296 of JACEGR010008189.1, forward strand.
TCATAAACAATGCTCTGCTTTTGAAGGCAACTATACCTATCTGTGACAACTGACATTCTTAATTTTTAAGATATTACCTTTAAACGCGAATTTAAGTATTTTTATTGTTTTACTTGTGAACTTTAATGAGTACAAAATATGTAGACGCAATTAATAAACATTGATTTGTGGTATTTATTTTGTTATTATCTCTTATACCTTTCTTGATAAAGTCCCAAACATCTTAAGGTATTCACTTTGCCCGGACTTCCCTAAAAGTTTTTCATATGGCGCCAACTTACATAGACACCCTGTATTTATAGGAACTTTTTTATAAAACGACATTTAGTTTTGTACCGTAGTTAGGAAACATCCGACATATTAAATGGCATATTTACATGTTACAAAAATACCTAAGGAGTTTTTACCATCTTTTACATTTTTGGCCTCCATTAACATCGATTACCACAAGTAATATATTGGCCGTGTAAATAAATTGGTTATAATATTTGTAAATTTTGTACATAATCTCTTTAATCTTTCTTTCGTTTGGTATTTCCTGAAGCCACCCACCAGCAATCATCATAAAAAGTTTGCAAAGACAAACGATTTGCTTCTTCTAAAGTCATTACTTTACATAAAAAATTATTCCACAAATAATTATCTGAAAAAAATTAAAATAGTTTTTTTTTCTAATTCTTAACTTCAATACATTAAGGCATTTATAATACATTTAGTGTTCCGCCAAACTGAAGAGCGACAAGCGACAAGCGTGCGATTTTCGAGCGAAGCGATTGTTTGCATTGCAAAGGCTGCATGTTAATATTTGCACGGCCCGCTGAGTGTCGTTATGGCCACTTCCATTTACGCATTAGATTTTGAAAAAACGCTTAACAATTTAACATGCAGCCTTCGCACTGCGAAAACCCGCTCCCCCGAAAATCGCACGCTTGTCGCTTGTCTTCTTCAGTCTGGTCGTTTGCGTTCCGTAAAACACAATTAAAACACAGCGACCTCTGTTAACTAAAAAAAGAAAGCAAAGACAATTGTAGTTTTAGTATAGACACCCTAGAACAATGTTAAATTTTTGGTCATCAGCTTGGTCGCTCGCTTTGTGGAATTTATGAAGCGGGTATCCCTCGAGTACACACGTAAACAGTACGTATAATTTGCCGCTTCATAAATTCAGCCAAGCCAGCGTCCAAACTGATGTCAAAAATGTATCATTGTTCTGGGAGTCTATAGTGAAACTACAATTGTCTTTGGTACAAGGATATAATATTCATCGGCGAGATACTATAGTTGCCAAGGCATACAGCAGCCATGTTTTAATTTTAAAGACAGTTTTCCGAATGCTGTCCCTGCGATAAAATCGGCAGTCTCAATACCAGCTTTCAAAGTTGCTTTTAAAAAAAAATTACATAAATATAAAAACAGTGCCAGATAAACCTGTAAGCAAATTAAGCAATTGCTTAGGGTATCACGTTGTTGAGGGGGGCACCACAAAGTGGACACTTAATATAAAGTAGAAAAAAACGTAGAAAGAAAAAAACGAGAATGGCGCTAAGGGCCCAAATTATTTTAATAATTTGTTATGTTTTAGATTGTTCAAAAAGTTTTGTTAACGAAATATAATAACCTTTTGTGTTTTACAAAATTAGGGATGTTTTTTGAGGTTAAAAACTTTATACCTAGGGGACACCACAGTAGTGGACTGCTTAGGGCATTATTTACTCTTGATCCGGCACTGTATATAAAGCCCAGGAGTGGCACACATTGCCTATTTATAATATTTTAAATTCACATAGACATGGTCAAATATAACGCTTCTTATGATTCGAGGGTTTAGGGATCGCGAGCGGTCTTACCAAGAAACCCGAGATCTTTTTAATACAACCTTTCCAGAGCGTACGCCAATCTCAAAGTCTACAGTAAGCAGAACAATTAGAAGATTCCAACAAACAGGAAATTGCAAAGATCTTCAACGCACGGGGAGGCCAAGACAGTTTGCAACAAAAGAGTTTAGAAATATTACAACATTTCATAGGATACGATGGATCGGCAGAAGGGGCGAAATTGAGTGGCCAGCAAGAAGCCCCGACCTTACGCCTCTAGACTACTTTCTTTGGGGACATTTAAAAAATAGGGTTTATTTGACAAGACCAGAAAATATCGATGAACTAAAAGGAAGAATAAGAAGAGAATGTGAAAACATTACTCCGAATATGCTACAAAATGTTACAAATGCTTTTTATTACAAAGTAGCACATTGTCAAGCCGTTCAAGGAGGTCACTTCCAACATTTAATTAAATAGGTTAAGTGTTTACAAGTTATTTTTGTGTCAATTCTGTTTTTATTAATAAGTGTTTTCATATTTTAAAAGTTAATAAATATTTACATTATATTTTTTTAAACCCTTGTATCTTTTAAACTAGTGAGTTTAGGTATAGCATATGTTACACAAAGTCATGTTAAAATTTTGTGGAGAATTCAAAAATCCAATAAAATATACACCATTCCATTTAAAAAAGGTAACTTGTGTCTATATCTTCGTTGTGATGCCCCCTGTACATGTAAACATATTTTTATAAAATAGATCTAAAATATATCTATAAACTTTATTTGGAAGACTTTTCGATAAATGAGCGCATTTGCGAATTATTAAGGGGTTCGGGACTTTTTGCACACAGTGTTATTACGAATAATAACTTGTTCTTTTTGGTAAAATTTATAAAATAGTCTGGCTAAAATAAATCGTAGTAGACATGGAAACAAAACACTAATGTCAAAAAGTGTCAAAATGTTAGAAAAATTACTTTAATTACACTTTAAATATCGGGTAGATGGTCGCAAATTTTAGGATGAAATTTTAATTAGCATCTCAAATCGAAATTAAGCCTATTAAAGCAGGACGATTTAAATTTCATAAAATATAAGGATGAGGATGTAACAACCGAAATTATAGTTAAAATCCCCTTTAATTAGCAAATATTGGGGAGATTAGCTTTGTCTGGAAAGCCATTAGGGTTGTAATGTTAAAATTTTACTTGGGTTTTTAAATATACAACGGGTAATGCGAGTTTTATTAAAAATGTTAGTAAGGTAAAAAAATGTAAAATGAAGCTTTAGTTTTCTATTAGAATAAGGGATAGAAAAGTTTTATACAGGGTGTAATTTAATTGATGGCTAAAAATTAAGGGTATTATTCCTTAGCTTATTACAGAAAGAAAAGTTTATATGGACATACATATATCCTTAGCGTTTTAACTTTAAGGCTATATGGTGTCAAAGTTTAAAAAAATACGCTTTCTTATTATAACTTTAAAATTCTGTAAGATATTTTCATAAAATTTAACATGAACCTACTAAGCACCAAGGGGCTTTTTTTAAGTAAAGGTTTTTCAATTATATACACCAGTGGCGTCAGTACGAGATGTATACTGGAATTAAAAAAAATGATACGTCATTGCTTAAAAAAAAAATATATTTTTAAAATTCCCATTTACTATCTTAAAACAAATTTGACTTTTTAAACTTCCTGTGTAAAATGAGCCGTTTTTGATGCATTTTTGGTATGGCAAAATTATTTTAAACAAGTAGGATGATGCCCTATTTTTAGTTTATTTTATGCGAAAACCGTGCATACCGGTATAGAGACCAAACCGTCGACCATAGGCGATGAAGGCTTTAAATCCCATCTACCAATGTACTATGTATTCCCCTACAATTCACTACTTGGCTTTTCCAGCCCTTCGCTTCCTCCTTTTCTCGGCGACGACGCGAACAACACAATCCCACCACAAATATTTACTATGCTTTTAATTCCCTATGGTCGACGAGTTAGTTTTCACACCTGTATAGTACAGGAAATGAAGGCTAGAAGAAAGGTAAAACCTGGCAATTCTTTGGTGCTGCATGGATTTACTTGAAATTTTAATTGAAGGTAGGAAATAGCCCAAGGATCAAGACCTATATCAAACTGAAGGGCGATGGTAGGCACCCCCTAGGAGATACATTTTTTTTATTATTTTAACCGCAGGAATCAATCAAGAAGATAATTGTTAGAAAAAATGTTCTCTACATTTTTTCGTAGAACAAAGATCTTTTAGGTTATTCGCGATTAGAAGTTTTTTTGTCAAATGCAACATTTAATAGATTCAAAATTAAATATTGGGAAATCGCTACATTCTTTAAGGGTCAACAAACTCCCTCTTACCTCGCTTAAGACACCCACGGTACGTTAGTATTTAGGCTTTTAGTCTTCGTGGTTTGTCCAAAGATAAAAAAACTTATAAAATAGTTTATTAAGTATATATTTGAACTTTTTTAGCCTTTAGCATAAAAATTGAGCGAGTTGTAATAAAAATTAGGTTAGTACCAAATTTTGTCTATAAAAAAATCAATGAAAACAACCCTCTTATTACCGGCCTAATTAAAATTGACCTGAACCTTTCTGTAAATCTAACGAGACGTCTAAAAACTTTAACCAAATGCCGAATTTCAGAAAATTTTTGTAGATTATTATGCTATGGAGGGTTATTCGCATTTTCGAAAAAAAAAATATAATTTTTTTAACATGTTTTTATTATTTTTTACGATATAAAGTTTTTTTTGACGACTGTTTGGGATTATTTAGGAGCTAAAAGATCTTGTAAATTAAATCCCTTAAGATTTTTTGGTTTTTAAATAAAGTGAGTTTAAAAGGCTCGAAAAAGGTGGTGCTCGTTCGTTAATAGAGGTTTTAAACGGCTATATCTCGTTAAATATTCAACAGAAAATCTACGCACAGAGAAGTTTTAGTAATAACAAATTCGTAATTTTGTAATACATAATTTCTTTGTTATCTTAAGTATTTTCCAAGTTATTTTTAGAAAAATGGTGAATAATAAAAAATTGCAAAAATCGTTAAGCTTCAATTTTTTAAAATTAAGCATTTGAAATTGATTAAACTTTTTAGACGTTTTACCAATACATATATAAAGAGAAATGCAAAAAGGGTAAGGGTCAATTTTAATCAGTGGGGGTAGGTAGAGGGCCGTATTAATTGATTTTTTAGAGAATATTGGGAACTGACTTAATTTATAGTATAACTCACTTACTTTTATGCTGGTGACCTCTTTTTTTAATAAAGAAAGATCTTATCACGCACTTAAAAAAAATATATGTAACTTGTCCTCGAAAAATACAGCATTATACAGCGTTATTTGACTATAAATCTATTAAATTTGGCATTTGACGAAAAAAGTTAACCAGCAACATGCCGTATCTCGGTTTATAATAGTCGTAGAAAAATTATAACAAAAGAATTTTGTTGTTTTTTTTATGGCTACAATTTTTCTCTTTACATTTTTTAACTAAATGCATAATTTTTTAGTTTATATATTTTTTTCTAGGTTTTGATTCTTGTGCTATTCTCCACCCTGTGTTAAAATTTCAAGTTAATCCAAGCAGGACTAAAAATTACTAGGTAAAATGCTTCATCTCCTGTACTAATAGTACGAAAAAAGTCAAGAGGTTAAATGGCGTAACAAAAGTTTTTTTGTTAATTTTTTTAATATTCGTACTGTAAAAAATCCTATTGGTGCTTAGGAGGTTTGTGCCAAATTTTATGAAAAAAACTTTTAGTTATGAGAAAGTTATAATAAGAAAACATTTTTTTTTAATTTTAACACCCTGTAGCCCTAAAGTTGGGATGTTTAGGACATATATTTATATGAACTGTTCTTCCTAAAATATGCTTAGGAATCATACCCTGGGTTACTTGTAGCGGTATTAATCACGTATACCTTTTTGTGCAAAAATTGTAGAGTAATACAAAATTATCTACTAGAATCATAATACACCGAGGTAAAAAAAAGTAGTATTACTTTTAACAAAAGCAAAGGCCTGCAGGTGGCTCCCCTATATTTAACAGCAAAACTATGAGTACTTTGCACGCATGCAAACTGCCCTAAACATCGTAAAAAATGGTGCACCGAGAAAGGACTTCCTGTCAATCCGAGCAAAACCGTTATAGTACCGTTCCCAAAAAAGGAAGCTAAATATAAAAACTCCAACGCTGACCGGCAACACGATCAAGCTCTCAAAAGAAGTAAAGTACCTGGGAATACTCCTTGACCAGAGATTTAATTAAAACTCACACTTAGAAAGGACTACCGAAAAAGCTACAAGAACATTATGGTCATGCCGTAGGCTATTTGGAAAAACATGGGGACTTAAACCCAATATGATCTATTCGTCAACTGTCGTAAAACCGATAATAACCTACGCCTCTTTGGTGTGTAGGCAAAATGAAATAAATAACGACACAAGGAAAGCTTAAAAAACTACAAAGGCTTGCCTGTCTAGGTATTACAGGGGCGATAAGAACTACTTCAACCGCCGCCATGGAGGCAATGCTGGGCTTGCTCCCACTCCACCTGAGCGTAAGGAGAGAAGCACTTCTTAGTGCCTCGTGAGTAATACAGACACGCAAACTAAAGTCAGAAAATCTGACTGGTCACCTCAGGATACTGAAAAGTATCCAAACTGAGGCTCTGACCAAACCTACAGACACAATACCAGTGATGCGTGATTTTCGACGCCCTTTTGAAGTGGCAATACACAGGCGCCAAACTATAAGGGAAAAAATATCACAGCTGAACCGTGGCTCGCTGGTCTGGTATACAGACGGATCCAAGATGGATGAAGGAGTGGGGGCGGGAGTCTACGGACCAAGATGTAAACTCGCAAAGCCCCTAGGAAAATCTTCCACCATCTTTCAAGCTAAAATCTACGGTATAGATACCTGCGTAACCGAATGCGCCAAAAAGACCTACGGGGAGCAAATATCTATATTCTATCGGACAGCCAGGCAACCTTAAAGGCATTAGCTTCATGCTGCTTGACTCAAAGCTTGCCACCAACTAGCCAAAGTTTGTGCACAGGCCCCGTTTTACGGATCGAAACCACTCTGCGGCATAACAAGAGGTCACCTAAGGAAAGAACTCAGAGAATGGAAACAGAGGCAAAAAGAGACTCAATGGAATAACGCTCCAGGACAAAGACAGGCGAAGAGATTTATCTCTTAATCGCCTAAATACACTAAAAAGCTATTAGAGCTTCAAAAGAACGAACTCAGGATAGTTACTTACTTCCTGACGGGTCACGGCCCTCTGAGGTATCACCTTAACAAGATGGGAAAGACCGACAACATGTAGGTTTTGTGATCGATCGACCGAAACCTCCGAGCATATACTATGTCAATGTACGGAATTAACAGGCCAGAGACTAAAATATCTGGAAGGAGTTTTCTTGACTCCAGAAGATATAAAATGGTCCGCCCCCGAAATATTTCCAGCTTCGCGAAAAGTTTGGGAATGGAGGGGATTAACTAAGGTAGGGTATCCCCAAAAGATCTTTTAGGTCGAAGTGGGGGAAGGGCTAGCTTAAGCCGAACGACCCAATTTACTACAATTCAATACAATACAATGAGTACCTTTCAATTTCTTACTATTAAAAACTCTCGTATACCAAATTATGTAAAAAAATAAATAATAAATAAAATATTTAAAACTAACTTAAATAAAATAAAAACTTTAACAACTGTATCTCGCAAAAGAACAACTTTTTGACAAAGGTAAATTGGGTTAAATCGTTATATTTTACCCCAAAAGTCAATGTTAGCATTTTGTACAGACCTTTTAAAAGACCCTGTGTAAATTTACAATACATCTCTAACCGTGAACCGTTCAAAGTCGAATTATTGTTATTCTCTCCAATATAAAATGAGTCGCTTATTATTGGTACGTAACAGATTCCTTATGACAAAATATTAAGATTAATTCAAGCGTATCTTTATCCAAAAGTTGATAATAAGGAAAATAAAGGGTATCAACGTAAAAAAATGTTTTAACCTTATGTCGATAACTTTTATTTCTTTATGAATATTGTAAAAAAACAAGGTATAAGGATTTTGTAATATCAACTTTTCGAATCCAATATTACCTGTTTTTAAACAAACTAGAGGGCGCTACCTACACTACTTTTATTTTTTCTATAACGCCGCAACTTTCTTGTACTACCCTTTATGTACCATCAAATCAAAAAGGAATACTTTAAAAGAACTGCAACAAGCAACTGATTTCAATATATTTGTCTTTAAATTGTTTAGTGCCACTGAAAAATACATGGTGTTCGACTAAATTTTGACCCTTTTTAATCACCAATATCTTTAAAACAAATAAATTTATAAGGATGCGGCTTTTAAATAAAGTTTAAGATTTTTTGGATTTTTATTATATTCTTGCCATTTAATTGTAACATTCTGTTAAGACAAAGAAAACGGCCATATTTTCTATATAAGACAACTTTGGTATTTTCAATAAAACACTACAACACACACAAACATATTTTTTACCGTCTTAAAATTCAATCTTTCCCGTATAAAAACGTTTCAAAATAAATTTAAAATATTGCTTTACTTTTACACTAGGTAGGTATCTTCTTTATTTTATAATCAACTTTTTGATATAGCTGTGTTTGATTTAATCCAAATATGTCAAAATAAGGAATATGTGTGATTTTTCTTTGTACCATTAATAAGCAGACACCCTGTATAGCTTTCTATTACCTTTACTTTTTTCTTTTACCTGTGACTGGAAATCCGCTGCATATATTCAATTTTGTAGCTTTCTATATGATTTACTACCTAAAATAATGTAATTAAAAACTTACTTAACAAACTTTTGATTCTATAATTCTTGGTAGAGATTTCTTATTTAAAATGACTATTTTTAAATGCGGTAGAGATACTTGTAACCCGCCCTTTTAAAGCAAAATTAAATATAGGTTGCAAGAACTTTCAAATTAAGTACTATTTTTATAACCGAAGTTGAGGTTATTACAGTTTTTATATTGTGACCTTGAAAGAAAAGGGATATTTAAAAAAATAATAATCTTATCAGGGGCGTGGAAATGATTCGTGCTATTTTTTCCCTATTGAAATATTTTTTAATGCGTAGTTATATTTATTTTTGTATGCAACGGATAAAAAAACTTTTTATTTATAATTTGTTATATAAATTTTATTCTTTACAATAATAATTGGTGCATGATTCTTAATACTGTTAACATCAGTCAATTTTATTATTAAGTCAAGGCCATACAAAAAACTTAACACAAAAAAATAAAATCGAAAAAGTGAAGTATTCCCGTATTACAAAATTAAAAAAAAAAAGCTTTTTTAGGAATTACATGGTATGACTGCATGCACTAGCGTACTGAGGGTGGGCGGTCCGCGCCCCGTTTAGACAATGATCTGAAAAATGAAGCGGATAGCTAATAGAAAATGTTCCCCATATATTTTCAATAGACCAGCGCACGAATTTTTGACCCCACACTGGGAGAGTTGCTGTACACCTTTGCACATGCGCAGTTCTCATAAAAGTTAGTGTTTTTCAATTAAAATCCAATATAGTGTTGGCAACATTGACAAAATTTGCAGTATTTTAATAAATATAGTGGTTGGAACACTGAAAATGTTTACCTACATAGCAACAGAGCCACACTCATGATAATTTGGGATTTTCCTATTGTAAACGCCAGGTAAAATTGACGCCGTCAGCCGCCCAAAAACCAACCTCTCATCTACGGTCGACCGTTATTAGTCATTTGGTATTCTCGCTAAGCACAAATGAAAGGACATTTGTGCTTAGCGAGTCTTCGTGTTTTTCAGTGGTGTTTTTAACTTTTGTTTATTTTAGTTTTGATAAACCAAAACTAAACAATGAGTTATTGTATAGTGTTGTTTTGCAGAAATTGGAAGGTTTTTCTTGTGGTTTTGATTGCAAATATGAGGTCAGTTTGTCCCTAACCCCAAAAATTTCCAGCATAAAATTTTCTAAGATCACGAACGTTTGCAAACGACCAGAGGCAAAGGTGATAACTTGGTCAAGTCAAATGAGGCAACGGCGTTTACAAATGGCACAACACGCCAAGTTTAACTGAACGAAAACTGCTACGGCAGCGAAAGTGAAATAACAGTGTATAAATTGAGTCCTCAAACTAGTTACACCAAAATTAATTGGTTTTATGATAAAATAAATCAAATACCAATTGATTTAGTTTTGTTGTGTCAAAGTAGTTTTAAGAAGAAAGATAATAACGCAAAAATATTGTGCAGTTTTAAGGTTTAGTCAAAGAGGGTCCAGCAAAAAACAAAATTCAAGTTGAGATTAGTGCTTCAAAGCACTCTCGTATACTAAATTATACAAGACAAAAAAAGTACCCAATATCTAAACCGGTTTACTTTTTAGGGACTTCTATGAGACGAGTACAAACTTAAAATAAAATATTTAAATATGTGTATATATCCAAGAAACAAAATTAGGTAATTGTCTAGAAAGTTGCGGCAACTCCGATTTTGACGAAATTTGCTATACCTTGGTTTTTGGGGCGCTGATCACGAATCTATTTTTTTTCGGAAACGGTTCGATCTTGAGATATTCGTCATCATGGCCAAACTGTTCTTATTTTTACTATAATTCCCTTTCTTTTTGCACTAAGTTACTGATGTAACACTAAATTAGCACACAATATTTTATTTAACTATAAAAAACCCTTTTTAAAACATGTTTTTCTTATTGGTTTTTAGCCTTTCTTTATTAATATAAAAAGTTTGCTTTAAATCAAGTCGCCATGTCTGAAACCATTATACACATAGGTGTATGCATGGTTGTAGCGTTTTAGGGGTAAAAGATTTGGAATTTAATGAAAAAAACGTGTAAAATAACTAAAAAAAAGTTTTTTTTTAAAGATGGTTATATAATATTGTTTGCCTGTTAGCTGTTATATCAAGAATTTTGTGCAAAAAGAAGGCGGAATAGAGTGAAACTAAGAATTGAATTTCAACTTTGATGATGAATATCTCGAGAACGAAACGTTTTCAAAAAAAAGTCGTGATTAGCGCCCCAAAAACCCTCGTTTACCAAATTTCCAAACCCGGTCCTGTTGTTTGTTTTCCGCTAGTCTGTAAATTTTTAGTGCGCATGCCCACAAGTGTACTGCGCAGTGTCCACGTAGGGGTTATTGTCATTTTTGCTGTATTTATCCTTATTATTTTTCAGATCAGTGCGTTTAGAGGGGATCCTTAAACAAAATAAGGTACATATTAGGGTTTTAGAGCGTTCTTGTGAGGCTTTTTGTTATTTGTTGGGGCCCCAATGTTAATAAAGTATATCGGGTTAAGTTGAAAGGGGTTATATTTAGGAGGTAAGGACCTTATTTTAAGATAGAGGCCCCAACTTTGCTTTTCGCCCCGGGTCCCAATACCTTTAGGTATGCCACTGGCTACATGGCAAGATATGGGGCTTGTTTTTATAATTTTTAATATATATATAAAAGTTAAAGGTTCTTGAGCCTTGATATAAATACATTATTAAAAGGTAAAGTTCTTTGGGCATATGGCTCATCAATGACTATAAAAATTAAAAAATAAAAAAATACCCTGCAAGAATTCGGCTACTATGGTTGGTTGTTTAAAAATTACGGAGTCTCCAGTTGTCGATTCTGTATACGCCTTTTTATTTTCGAGCACATTCCCTATATCTAGAGGCAGCTTTGCCGCATGAAAAACTTACAGCAGAAAGAAAAAAATAGTTCTTGTACCTTTCGCTTCGCGAACCCGACTTTTTATGGGACCATCGTGGACGTACACTCTTTTAAATAAAAAAATAATTTTTAAAATCGTTCCACTAACGCCGGAATAAACAGTAACATATAGGCGAATTGAGAACTCGTTTTTGAAGCCGGTTAAAAAAGTTGGATGGCATCAATGATCAAACCACTGATTGTCTTTGGATCATTTTTTCTTTAAGTGACTCTCTTGTGTTTGACATACTTACAGGGCAAAATTCTAATTTTTTTGTAAATTTTTAGACCCTGTCGTATATTATTGTTGTAACCATGGTGTACCCATATCAGTTTTGTTGTTAGCTACAACAAAACTGATATAGGTACACCACTGATCTCGATGGATTGCCAATGTTATACCCTGCGCAAAACAAAAGTTACATTTCATGGGCGAAAAAACCGGTTTGTGCGCAAGCCAGTTGAGGGTAATTGCCCGCAGCAGCAAACAAACTATCCGCATTATAGGAAAGAATTTGTTGACGGCGTCCTGGTTTTCTGTTCGAAGTACGGTAGCTAATGAGCGTTACGGTCAGACTGCAGTTGAAGGGTACGGGGTGCCGGTGTTTGTATTTTGCCACGGCTTTTAAGTGAGCATGTTCGTCCACCCACTGCGCGAGGTCGTAAAAATCCGAAAAATGCTTCTTGCCACTGCGGATCTAAATGTAGGTTATCTATGGGGTACACATTATTTCGTAGAGTTTAGTCGGCGGTGGTAATTTCGACGCATTATTAACTGCTTTACCTATGCCAGAAAAAGGTCATAATAATTAATCAGAACTAACCATAACCCCCACCTATATCCCTCTGCCTTTGGTTTTCGGTGTTTTGTTACTTGATATTACTTGAATATTTTCTACCAAAGACAGAGTATAGGTTCATGGTTAGTTCTGGTTAGTTATTTTTTTTTTTTAATTCCTTAGTCAAACCTAAGACAAATACACATTTTTATTTATTATTTTGCGGCATATTATTCAAATTCGGTTCAAATTATCTTTCCTAAGATAGCATAAAAATTATGCTTTGAGAATACCTGCAGCATTACCATGAACCCCTCGCAAGTGCGTCAATTTTACCCATTGTAAAATTTGCATAATTACTTTTGCGTCAAAATTACATCCGTTCATTTAAGTGGTGTAATTAGATTTTTAAAATTGAATTATTTTTTGATATATGAACAAACATATTATTTTTCTTATGACATAAAATATTTTGTATGTTTTAAGATCATTAAATTATGTCGGATTTTAAAAATATATATTACTAAATTGTAATTTTATATTTTTAAGCTCCAAGTCGATATTTTTAATTTTAAAATTTAATTTTGCATTTTAACCCATCTATCTCTAATAATAGTAGGGGAGCCCACGATGAGAAATTACGCGAGCGTCATGGAGACCTATCGAGTTGCAAGGCAAAAAAATAAAGCTACGCTCGAGAATGTCGTTTTTACAATTTTGTAGCCCTTTGCTTTCTATACGTCACTCTTAAATTTTCAGATTAGTGGAATATACACTGTTAGGTCATTCTCAAATTGCCAGACTAGTGAAATATACATTGTTTAGCATGTATGTAATTACCTCACCCTATTTTGATCTGACGCGCTTAAAAATTTCTGATGAATAAATTTTTGTTTTTATTATCGGCTTGTATATTGTGCCCATATTTGGTGGAGGTACTTAACCGAGTACAAGGTATCATTGGGTATATAAGTCTGCCGCGAGGTGCTGAAATTGCATTTTCAAAAAAAAAATCGGACACCCTGTACTTTGTTTAAACGAATTTCTGTGAAGTAACCACAACATACTTGTGGTTACCTGGTATCATGACGTCATAGTATGCTTTGACAGCTCAATACTGAGGAAATAAAACGGATATTTTTCTTATTTTTCTGTCTTACAACTGCTAACAAGCTTGTTAAACAGCTGACGTTATTATAAAGTGAATTGAAAAAATAAAAGCGCTTACCCCCAATGGCAAATGACATTAAAAAATAATTGTTTAAACTAAAAATGGTAATTCCACTTTTAAAAGAAAAAAAAGAAAATTAATCCTTTACATGGTTTCCCACACATACTATTATTATTGTTATTAATATACATTTAGTCAATTTTGTTTGATTTTAAACCTCAAATTCGGCTATATTTCCCCTCTTTGTTTTTTCAACCTGTTAGACAGTGGTTAGCAGGGCCGTATTAACTGTTTGAGGCGCCCTAGGCTAGAATTCCTGGAGCGCCTATTTTCCACCAAAAAAAATTTGAAGATCAAAAAAAAAAAAAAAGAAAAGGTCCTTCCCTCCGTTTCGCGTCTATTTTATTCCAAAGCACCTTATTCGCAATGAAATTAGTCACCAAAGATCTCCACCCGACCTAAACTTTTTAAAAACTCTCCTATCTGGCGCCTATTTTTTCTCATGGCGCCCTAGGCTATAGCCTAGTCAGCCTAATGGATAATACGGCCCTGGTGGTTAGACATCTCCCGAGGCCGCTAACAACCGCTGTGAGCTGCTGTAAGACTGACGTCATTGATTTGTCAAAAAATGGAAGTGCCTACAGCTGCTGTAAGCAGCTAACAAAGAAAATATCCCTCAACTTGAATTTGTTTAACTTGGTTGCATACAAATTCTATTAGAGTTGTATCATATAAAAAATAAAATACAGAGATAATTTGGGTCCACTATAATGTCGAAAAATATTTGAGAACATATTTTTAGACTTTATTAGGCATAAGTTTAGACTTACCTGTTTTTAAGGGATTTACAAATTCTATTTTAGCCTGGAGGCAGACCTCAATACTGTTTAATAAAACGGCCATTTTATCCATGATTCAATGAAAAAATACACAAAACAGGAAAAAATTTACTTCTTCAAACTTAACCTGAAAATCTTTTGGATTTGCAGTTTGGACTTTTACACATAAATAAGATAAAAAGAGATAGACGAACTGAAACTATCCACCTGGGGATAGTTACCAGTTATGTTAAGAAGAATGTTACTATTACGTCATAGTAAGTTAGTAGTTCCACAAAAAACCTAGTTACACGGTAACTATAACATACAATGTTACATGGTTACCTCGCAGAAATTTGCTTTTTATAATTTAAAAATGGTAATTTTTCTATTTAAATCAAATTTTTATTCTATTGTTTTGGCCCTTTATTTATGTAACTAACATACACTCCTGGACAAAAAAACCGGACACACAAAATTTTCTCAAAGTTTGATGTCTCGTAACTTTTTTATTTTTAGTTCGATTTGTATGCATTTTTTACCAGTTTGTAGATCATATCATTAAGAGCTTGCTGAATTTTGCAAAATTGCCTTACATTGTGATTTGATGGAATTATACCGGAGTAAATCAAAATGTTGTTTTTTTGATGCAAGTTTAAGACACGCTGTGGTAAAAACTGATGGCCGTCTTTTATTCAAATGTAGAGTAACATGAAGAGGAAATAATTCTCTACATTTTGTTTTTTTAATCATCTCGATATCTTTATTCTGAAAGAAAACACACATTTTAAAAGAAAATAATGCAATTTATGAGTAGAAAAATTAAAAACATTACATTTTAATCAAGCAGCATTGGTGCTCTGTTGCGTAGTAACGGTGCATGCGATTGTTGTTTCTGTTAATTTGTATATCTTGTCAAAACTGACGGTGTAGTGTCATTAAGCATTTTCTTAATATGCGGTCAGAAGATGTTGCACGAGCTGTTGCACTAAATGACGATGGTCGTGATATACGCTATATTGCAAATTTCTTGGGCAGACCCAAGAGCACTATACAAGATGCGATCAGTCGCTTTCGTCAGACCGGTGAGTACACACGACGTTTAGGATCAGGAGACCACGAGTAACAAATCCACAGGATGATCATTTTGTTACTCTAACTGCTTTACGGGACCGCGGAGTAACATCCACTGTCATTCGTCGTCGACTTGAAAACGTACGTGGCACAAGAGTTTCTGAACGAACCGTCCGCCGTAGATTACATGAAGGGGGATTGATGTCAAGACGACCAGCTGCTTGCCCTGCTTTACTACAAGTGCATCGTGTTCAACGCTTAAATTTTGCACGTGAACATAGAGACTGGACTGCCGAAGAGTGGGGGCGTGTGCTATTCACCGATGAATCACGTTTTTGTTTGCGTTCACCGGATGGACGAGAGCGAGTCTGGAGAAGACCAGGAGAACGATTCTCTGAATGTTGTATATCTCCAAGAACACCTTTTGGAGGCGGCAGTATCATGGTGTGGGCTGGAATTTCATTACACGCCCATACAGACCTCGTTTTAATTGAAAACGGTGCTTTAAATGCTAACCGTTATATCGAGGAATGTTTAGCGGACCACGTCATTCCTTTTGCTCCATTTGTTGGTGAAAATTTTTCTTTAATGCACGATAACGCCAGGCCCCATATTGCAAGAATCGTCAATGAATATCTGGATGAAATGGACGTTCAGCGATTAGAGTGGCCTCCACGTAGTCCTGATCTAAACCCGATCGAGCATGTGTGGGACATGTTAGGAAGGCTTATTCGCAACCGACAACCAGAGACAATTCCAAATCTTCGGATGGCTCTTCTTGAAGAGTGGGAAAACATTCCGCAAAGGGCAATGGACGACTGTATTCTGAGCTTACCACGTCGCATGGCAGCAGTTATTAGAGCCCGAGGAGGCAATACACAATATTAGTGTTTGTTTGCTTGTTTAAGTTGATTAATCGGTACTTTGTAATTTTTGCAGATAAATTGCATTATTTTCTTTAAAAATGTGTGTTTTCTTTCAGAATAAAGATATCGAGATGAATAAAAAAACAAAATGTAGAGAATTATTTCCTCTTCATGTTACTCTACATTTGAATAAAAGACGGCCATCAGTTTTTACCACAGCGTGTCTTAACTTGCATGAAAAAAACAACATTTTGATTTACACCGGTATAATTCCATCAAATCACAATGTAAGGCAATTTTGCAAAATTCCGCAAGCTCTTAATGATATGATCTACAAACTGGTAAAAAATGCATACAAATCGAACTAAAAATAAAAAGTTACGAGACATCAAACTTTGAGAAAATTTTGTGTGTCCGGTTTTTTTTGTCCAGGAGTGTATTTTGACAATATGATTATTGTATCCAAGGCTTTGCGGATAAATGACAGCAGACTGTTAATACACTAAAGTAAATAATTTATTAAAATAATTTTCTTTCTATAATATTAAACTAAATTCTAACGCATTCAATTTAACTAATGAACTTGGATAATTGACATGATAATCCCATATATTGAATAGTGATTATTAACAATAATCCTCAAGGGTGTGTAATTTAAAGATCAAGTACAATGTACAGCCTAATTACCCGGTCTAATATAACAATAATGCATCATTTAATTACATAGTAATTAAGGCTTAAGCCTTAAATTTATAACAACGCTGGGAGGGTTTATTAAGATTAAAATCGTTTAACAAAAATATAAACCAATCAGTACGAATATTTTTCCTCGCTATCTATTTGGCAACACTGGTATGTAGTGGGAACAGCACGACGATGGTTATAAAATTATAAAATCAGAGGTTG
Organism: Listronotus bonariensis; assembly: GCA_014170235.1. Classification (NCBI taxonomy): domain Eukaryota; kingdom Metazoa; phylum Arthropoda; class Insecta; order Coleoptera; family Curculionidae; genus Listronotus; species Listronotus bonariensis. The sequence goes on from JACEGR010008189.1 coordinate 17,518, forward strand.
AGGCTTTTAGCTCAGAATTTCAAACTTTTTTTTAAATTCTAAAATGAAATTTTATAGGTAATGTATATTTAATATTATTTATAATTAACGGACTTCAGAAAAAATAAAAATCCTATTTTATTACTTTTTACGGTTATTTGAACTGAGATTTTTTAAACCCAAATTTACGGACTTATTTTTAAATTGAATTTCGCGTAGTGGGTCACAAAATAGACTTTATTACCAAAGTAGAAAGTTAGCCTTCAGTTCATAGTTTGTTTATTTAATAGCAACGTTTGAGTTTTAATTATTTTAGCCCGTCCAGCATCTCTATTCACCCCTTGATTTTTGAAGTTTGTTTACTTATAAATTAATTTAAAACTAAATGTATTTATATTTTTTAGAAAAACCTTAAAATGATTTAAAACCAAATAGTAAAAAACCATATATGAAATTGTTTTTATTGTTCGAATTAAAATTTTAAGGGCATTAATAATTGCAAATATAGTTTTGTACTAAATGTGTTTTTTAATTGTGGATACATACTGATTTTGGTTACTGTGATGAGTATAAGTGCAGTGGCACTAATCCAAAATATTCATTTTTTAATTAATTAATATATGAAAAACTTAAGGAACCAAGGGATAATGCTGTGCGGAGTTAAATAATAAAAACTTAGATATTGCTTTAAAATGTTAACAAACTGTGAACTAAAAGGCTAAATTTATTTATTGGGTATAATACATTTTTATAAAGCTTTTATTTGCAGTGATTTAAAAAATAAAAATATACAGAGTATTTTATAAGAAAAATTACATGGTTATTATCTTAAAAAATATAAAAAATAACTAAGTGCACCAAGATTAAACGTAAAAATATCTACTAATATCAGGTTTGTTCCAGCAGAATGTTGGAAACATGTTAGCAACAATCGTCAAAGGCAGAAATTGTTACAAACATTAGTCTGAAATGTTGGCAACAGTTTTCTGCTGGAACGAAAAATAAACAAGTCGTGCATACTGCTTATACGTCAATACAAAAAGGTTATGTTAAAAATTGTCAGTAATGTTTGAAGAAAGTTTGTAAACTTTTCAAACAGTTTCCAACACGTTTCCAACATTTTAAAACTACTGCTAGAACAACAAACAATTGTTTACTGTTACAAACATGGCACTGCTGGAACGACAAATTTGACGTGCGCAGAATCCGAACGGTTGCAAACATTTCTGACAGCCTGCTGGAAGAAACCTATCAGCTTTTACTTTTTTGTAAGTTACAATAAAACTTAAATACCATGGGGGTCCCAAAAAGGAAAAAAATCGCTCTGTATGTTAAAAATTAAAAGAATCATAAAACATATTTTGGCGCCATCCTTTGCTCTGTCAAAAAGTAGCAGCACTTTGCAAGAACCGCAAGTCGGTATCTCTAATAATAACCAAGATACCCAATTGCCAAGATCGTTTGACTAGGTAAGGTTGCCTCGTAAGCCTTGCAACATGGCGGACCATACGTCACATATGTATTTTGCTCATTATTTAATGAAGTTTTTAACAGTGTAGTTTGTGTTTTTTGTCAATATTAAAGAAATACTTTTAATACTGTTAATTCCCGTTGCTACCGTAATTTTTTTATTTCCTATTAATAAATTATTTAACAATGATTATTCTAGCTGATTTTTAAATATTGTATATCGCGCTCTTTCGCCCTCATAATATTATCCGTCTAGACATCCTTGTTGGCGCCAAGGAACCAGCGGTGCGGTACATATGTGACGTAATGAGGCAACCTTACCTAGTTAAATGATCTTGTGCAATTGCAACGAAATGCGGACACCCTATACATAACCTTGAACGTTAGTCAATTTGAGTTTACGTTTTTACTTTCTTTAAATATGTTTTGTAATTTACTTTTTAACCAAATGTAATAAATGATAGTTACCAAAACATCAAGATTTATTGAAATTTCCGTTTTTCGCCTACTATCATTTGTGATTTGTATAAACGGTGTGCTACCTTAATGCGTTTAATTGACTTTTATTAAACTTTCATATAAGCGTTCATTTTAGAAGAGTGACAAGGTATGCTATTAATTCAATTTTTTTGTTTTACCGTTTTGGTATAATACAATAGTATATTACATTACAAGGGTGGAAAATGACTTATTTCACACGAGTGGGAATATTGTTGCACGAGGCGTCAGCTGAGTGCGACAAACCCACGCGTGTAAGAAAGTGATTTTCACACAAGTAATGTACACTATTTTCCTACGACCACAAGTTATTCACCAAAAAAACAATAAAAGTTGTTTGTCTTCACGGAAAAAATAAGAAAACAATTGAAAACTTTGCATCACTAGGGTGATATATACTTTTCCTTACTGCGATATAATATACTGTTTAACAATATTTTTATACTAAAAATCACCTACCTAGTCGCTTTTTATCATTTAAGAATTAAAAAAGGTCCTCATTAAAAAAATATTGCATGGCTTTTTCAATGTATATTTCAATAACATCCTGATAACTCCAAATTTATTTTAAATAACAATGACAGCGATGACAGCTTTATATTATACTTTGCAACACTAGTGTTGTAAAGTACTTTGCAACACTAGTGTGATATAAGGCATTTTCTATGCATGAAAACAGTGTGCTATTTACTATTTTCACTTGTGGTCGTAGGAAAAGTATTTTACTCCAGTAGGGCATGATTTATTATCCTACTTCTAAACAACGACGTTTGTCTAAAGCCGCGTTCCCCGACACATAGCGCGGACGTGGATGTGGACTGAATTCCGTCGTTTCAAGGGCTTTGGCGAATGATTCGCCGGTGATTCAGGGCTTGTCGGTTTTTGGCTTTAAAGGACCGCGCGAACAGGTTGGTTAGTTTGGATGGATGCTTGGCGACTTGTGGCAAGTCTGAATGCGGCCTAATAAGTAAAGGCTTGCTCTCTATGGGGCTGCGGTCTGGATTGTGCTCACAGCATTTACGACGTATAAACTGCTAAGTAAGCGCGCCTACGCGTGTTTGCAGTATTGATAATTCGAACCACTTCTAAGTGTGTTTACGAATTCAACAAGTTCAACATAACCTAAGAAAGCATTTTTGTTATAAAAATGGGTGAAGTATGTGCTATAACTGATGAAGATGGAAAAATGCTTGTATTTTAAGCATTTTCCGCAATCGAGGAAAGTGACAATAAATACGTTTTATTTTTGGACGCTTAAAATCATGAATACAATACATCGATTCAAATAAATGGCGCCAAAAAACGTCGATGCTTACGATACTAACGATTCGACCCGTGACTAGTGTCAGCACCCCAGCAAACACTATTTGCCGGCAATGTACATTTTTCATATTGGCATTGATGGTAAAGCATTGGCAATTGGTGGCAATATTATGCCAACATCTTATACGCATTAAAAAGTCAACCCTAAATAAACACTTAATTGCCAATAAATTTTACATGCAGGCGAATTGCCGGCAAGTATTCAAAAATGACGGCATACCAATCCTGATTAAATAAAGCACGCGTTTTTGTTGCAGGCAAATAAATATTGGATTTTTGAAGGCAAACCTTCAACGCAGATTCATACTTTTTAAACCATATTATTAACATTGGTATTTAACTAACATTAAAGCAATTTTTTTGATCTGTTTTATTTATAATGGCAGCTAAACAACATTATTTTATGTTTTTTTACATAATTTAAAGGAAATGGCCTTTTCATAACATTTTATTGTTAAAAATCATGCAAATAAAAATTAGGTCAAACAAAATGTTTATTATGTATTTTGGAGCGAATAAAAATAAAATGATGGTAAAATTAGATACGTTAATTTCGACCGAAGGTGACCGCTTTGTGCATTTGTTTTCTACGTGGTTTTCTAGCTTTTTAGTTTCTTTTTAAAGAAAAGAGTTTTTTAATAGACATAATTAAATGTATTCATTACCTAATAAATGTGTGTTGTGTAATTAATTGGTGATGGCTAGTCGAGAAGGCAAGATATTCAAGTAGACTGTTAGGAGCTGTAAACATTTTGTTTAAAACTTTATTAAAAGTTTTAAAGACGTGTTAATAAAAAATATTATATATATTTAATAGTTTTTTGACATACCGATAGATGGCGTAATGGACAATAAACTACTACGTTTCTGCAATATCTTCGCTTTTTATCGTCTAAACCATACCCATTAGACAAAAATAATTCGAGAGTGGTAGGTGATCTCACTTAGCTTTGAAAGAAATATCTTCGGCTAGTGTAAAAATCTGCATCTCCAAGTTGGACAGTGTTCCGAGAGATATTACTTTGCATTGCAAGGAAATTGCATGCAGTAAGGAGTTTTTTCCTATTTTAATTTCCAAATAAAATATCGCATCATTTTAGCTTTTAAAAAAGTATATGCAACAATTTTCGTCAATAAGACGTCAGCTTGCTGCTTGGGAGTATCTGCATTTGCCCACTTTCGTGTCTTTTTGTTATCTTTTTGCCAATAACTTATTAATGATGGATGTCATCATCTTAAACGCATTTTTTTGTCAATAACTTATTAATGACGGATGCCATCACTTTATCTGCAACACGTGGCCTAATAACGGCCAATTGCCCACTTTCGCGTCTTTTTGATACCTTTTTGCCAATGCCTTGCCATTAAAGAGTGTTGGCAATGCCATGTAAATTAAATGTACAACGCCGGCAAAAATGCTATATGGGACTAGGGTGTGACGTTACATGTGATGTCATAGCTTTCACAACGCTAACGGTAAGCGTGTTGGTACGCTATGAGTGCTGTGAGCGTGATTTGAACCACGGCCTATGTATTCCAGACTCGTTGCTAATGTAATAATAATGTGTATATACATGTTTATTAGGATAGATCAAAAAAATGGACAATTTTTATTTTGACTTGTGACACTTAAACACTGGTTCCTAGACACCTCCAGAGAATGCTTGGAAACGACGAGCTCCTAATTTTATTAAGAAGATCCGCCTCATTACAGTTTTGCATATTTGCTTAGTCCTATAAAAAATTATTAGTAATACAGAAAAACGCTAAAAAGTTTTTGTAGGAAATTGAACGCTGTATATTAGCATACTTTTTAGGTAAGTTACAAAATTTAAAACTAAAAGGATATTTTCCTTGGAATTCTTTAATCTTTGACCCTAAATTTTAATAATTATATTTATTAAAAAAGTATAACAAAGGTTTGAAATTATTTCTGATTAGATTATCCTATTTTTCTTAAAGTTCTTTGACCTTAAATATTTTTTTAATATTTAGAATAATCAAAAAGGTATAATATCAATTTTGTAGAGCGTTTAAATTTCTACACAAACTTTTTAAGCATTTTGCTGTATGATTAATAAATGGTGAAATATAATTTGGTTTGTATGGGGCTGAGACAAATATGGAAAACTACAATGAGGTGGACCTTATTATTAAAATTAGAAGCTTATTTTTGCCGAATATTCTCTGAAGGTTTCTACTAGCTAATTTCTTAATGTCAGGGGCTTGATTTTTGACTGTAAGAGAATAGAAACTCCCAAGAAAAAATTCTTCTCTTTCTTTTAAATTGCATAATTTTAAATGTGATAGAAAAAGACCAAAATAAGAGAAATCGGGACCTAGAAGTCAAAATTAATTTTTTTATTCTATCCTACTAGGGGTTTTGCGTAATGTTTGTTCATTAACAAGTGGATGATGCAAAAAAATCGATTTTAATCAATTCTAGTGTTACGTGGTTTGCAAATTAGAGTAACGATATGTAGTTGCGACATTTGATTAAATGACCTACGAATAAAGACGTCAATTCTGGGTACCCCTTTCTATGTTTGAAGACGGTGCAGGAAAGTAACATTGATGTTTTTTGTTTGTACATGTCATGACATGTCGTAGTCCTACATAGTTAGTGCCGTGCAATTTTGAAATACAACTTTTTACGTGGGTTATCTCAAGAACAGTGTTTAGAAGAAATGAAGCCTATACTTGGTGATGACTGTCCATCTCGTGCGACCATATACAGATGGTACAAACAATTTCAGCGGGGCTCGTTTTCGCTTGAAGACGCCTTACGCTCAGGTCGACCGTGTGAAGTAGTTACCCCAAAAAACATATCTGCCGTCCAAAACGCTATAGAAACAAACCGACGAATTACCTATCGACAATTAGAAGAGACATTGAACATTAGTTTAGCAACATTACACACGATCATACATGGGCACTTGGGTTTTAGAAAAATTTGTACTCTTTGGGTTCCACACAAGTTAACTTTCAAGCAGCAGACACAAAGAGTGAATTGGTGTAAAAAAATGATGTCTAAATTCCAAGAGGGTAAATCTAAAGACATACTGTCGATCGTCACGCGAGATGAAACTTATCTTTATTATTATGACGTCCCAACTAAACAACAGAATAAGATATGGGTTTTCGAAGGGGAAGAAACTCTGCCCGAAGTCCGCAAATCAAGATATGTAAAAATAATAATGATAGTTGTTTTTTGTGTTGTGCTCCGAGAACAGAAAACCGTAAATGCTGTCTGGTACACTACAGTATGCCTTTCAAAACTTATAGAAAAGTTAAGAATGATTCACCCAAACTCGCAACTTGTTAGCTGGTACCTTCATCATGACAATGCCCCACCTCATCGAGCTGAACTTACCAGTTAATTTTTGACAGATGCAGGCTTGAGACTTTTAGAACTTCCGCCTTATAGCCCCGACTTGGCGCCGTGTGACTTTGGGTTGTTTCCTTTTGTCAAGAGCCAACTGAAAGGACAAAAGTTTAAAATTGAAGACGCGCTACTGGAGGCCTGGGATAAAATATGCGCTGAAATTTCAAATGAAAAGTGGAAAGCTTTTTTCAGTGACTGGTTTATTAGAATGGAAAAGTGTATTCAATGTGGTGAAAATTATTTTGAAAAAATCAAATAAATGTACGTATATCTCAAAACTTACACACTACGTAATACCAGTTCCTTTCTAAGATGTTTAAATACGACATCAAATACATTATTAGCATTTTATATATAAACCCAATCAAATAAATGTATTAAAAAAAATGTATGGGTATAAATGTTTTTTTACAAATAAATATTTTATAGACAAAATTACATTATCCATGTCTAAGCTACTGAAAATTACATGAATAGAATTCCCTTAGTTACTAATGTCCTTTTATTACGATAATAATATACCGCAATAAAAATCCCAACCCTCGTGCATGAAAAAATTGTCAAATCAAAACCCTTTTTATTATTTTGTGAAGTAATATTTGTCTTTAGGAAAACCTCCACCTGTTTTTGTTTTGGTCAGTTTTGTGAAGTATAAGCAGTTTAATAAATCATTTTTTCCACGACCGGTAAAAAATGCTGTTTTTTAATTGTTAACATGAAGGTAATGGACTTAATTCTAGTACACTACATAAAGTGGTAAAAAAGTATTTTTTTTAACACTTCGAAACAATGTAACAGTAAACGCGACATCAACTGAACCAAACGGTCAAGTTACCTTTGATTTTGTCATTATTTCTTTAGTTCATGTGTCACTAGTTTTATAATTTGACAGTTTGCAAATAAATTTAATAGAAATTATTGAAAAATTAATAGCAATAATGAATTTGGATGACTAAGAAAGTAAAAAGAAATTTATACTGTTTTAGTATTATTTCCACAAAAGTAAGTACATACAATTTTCTAAAATTAAATAATAAATGCATAGTTATAAAGAGGATAATTATTGTCTTTTAAAAACAGGAAGGCTATAATTTTTTGTTGCAATATAATGGCTATGCTGCAAAATTAAAATTAACAAGTTTATACAGGGTGATTCACGGTCGGTGGTAGGTTAGACGTTTATGGAAAACGGAACGTAGAATTTTTCTGAAAATTTAGCATCGTACATTTAACCTGTTCTATCGATCTAAAATATTTTCAGCATTGCGACGTTGCCGCTTCTATCAAAAAGTCCTATAAACTTTATTTTTTAAATGGAACACCCCTATATTAACAAGTTTTTATATTCGCCTTTTAATTATAATAATTTTTTGTTAATATTGTCTTATACCTATCTCTATTGGTTTTCGAGATAAAAAATAATTTGTGTTAAATGTGGTCCAAAACATGGCCCTAATTAAACTTAAGTAAATTGGTTCTCTCAATTCATAAAAGTTGATGTTTTGGTGGTAGTTTAGACAGACACAATGTATTTAATTTACACTGAGAAATCGACTCCATATCATACAGGGCGTTCTGAAATTAGTATTATTTCCGTTATTCTTAAAAAGGTCAAAAGATCATTTTTTCAAATGAAACCCCTGTATATTACTCAATAAAATAAAAGATGAGAAAGAACGCTTTAAGATGACATATCATGTTCCTATACCTAAATCATAAAGTTTCCTTAATAAAGCCGGTTTTTTGTAACGAAATATTTTTTAAATAATTTAATTTTAAGTAACCATGGAAATATTAAGCTTATAACAGTTTGGTAACATTTATAAGTTACTTATAAACAGATATTGACGGTGTTTAAAATAATCTTCCAAAATGAACGCAAATATTGATTAGTCAAACGAAGTTCAATCCTCTTCTGCACTACGAATTAAAGTTTCTGGATATGCATAAAAATATGCCAAAACGTTAATAATATTGTATTCATTTAAAGGAACTGGTTTTGCTAATGTTGGAGGCGCTTTTAAATTTGGCCCATAGTTAATGAAATTATGTTGTAGTCGTACAAACTTCCTCTCATTCATTGGTGTTAATTTAGGATACATTTGGTTAAATTTTCTGCAACTTCTACCAATGATTTGATCACACTGTGCGTGTAAAATAAATAATTTTATAAGAACTTCGCTTGAATATTTATTGATTATTTGATTGAATTGCGTTTATTTAAAAAAAAATTAAACACCGTCAATTACTGTTTATAAGTTACTTATAAAAGTCACCAAACTGTCAGAAGCTTGATATTTCCATGGTTACTTAAAATTAAATTCTTTAAAAATATTTTTTTATAAAAAGCGGCATTATTAAGGAAACTTTATGATTTAGGTATAGAAACATGATATGTCATCTTAAAGCGTTCTTTTTAATCTTTTATTTTATTGAGTAATATACAGGGGGTTTCATTTGAAAAAATGATCATTTGACCTTTTTAAGAATAACGGAAATAATACTAATTTCAGAACGCCCAGTATGATATGGAGTCGATTTCTCGGTGTAAATTAAATACATTGTGTCTGCCTAAACTACCACCAAAACCTCAACTTTTTATGAATTGAGAGCACTAATTTACTTAGTTTAATTAGGGCCATGTTTTGGACCACATTTAACACAAATTATTTTTTATCTCGAAAACCAATAGAGATAAGTATAGGACAATATTAACAAAAAGTATTATAATTAAAAGGCGAATATAAAAACTTATTAATATAGGGGTGTTCCATTTAAAAAAATAAAGTTTATAGGACTTTTTGATAGAAGCGGCAACGTCGCAATGCTGAAAATATTCGTTCCGTTTTCCATAAACGTCTAACCTACCATCGACCGTGAATCACCCTGTATATGTAAAACATCTATAAAATGGTATTTTCGAAAAAAATTTACGGTCGTGGAAAAATTTAGTATGTAACACATGCATCAAGTGTTTTTTTACTCATAGGATTGCCGACTTCCCATTTGTAAAAATGTATCACTTTATGCACTTGTTACATAAATTACTATTTAAGGTATTAATAATTTGAAGTAGTTTTTATATGCACAAAATAAAACATAATATAATTTGGAGCTCGCGCAGACAAAAGACGGTTAGTGCATTTAAGTTGGATATTTTTCTTGTCTTTAAAAGTTTTTACCAAATTAATTTTTTTAACACGCTTTTATTAACTTGGGTTGTAACTATCTATCTATCTATCTATGTAACGGAATCTTTGAGCCTAATTTTAACCAACTTCCAGCTATTCGATTTCTTTGAAACTTTGCACACGTGTCAAGGACCGATGAAGATGCAATAATTTAAAAACAGTATTTCGTTATCTTTTTTGAATCGCCAGGAAAAAAATTCCATTATATTATAAAAACAACACCTAGGATGCCATCTGTTGGCAACATTTCAAACTTTGCTATTAAATGAAGAAGAAATTTTTTAGTTTTTACACAATTTGGTTAGTTGCACCATGGGTGTTCAATTTTTATGAACAATAAAAATATAGGGTTAGTTGCACCATTAGTTCAAGGATTCCATAATAAAAATTACATTATGTGTAATGTATACATAATACATAATGTGCAATTAATAAAAATTAACATTCTTTTTTGGATCGCCAGGAAAAAAATTTCCTTTATATTATAAAAATATAAAACAACACCTAGGTTGCCACCTGTTGGCAACATTTCAAACTTTGCTATTAAATGAAGAAGAAATTTTTTAGTGGGTTACAATATATTGGCAACGGTCCAAACATTGCCTGGATTGCCATCTGTTGGCAAAATTTCAAACTTTGCTACTTAATGAAGAAGAAATTTTTAGTGAGTTGCAATCTGTTGGAAAAATTTTAAAATTTGCCACTCTTGTTCATTAAAAAATTTTTTCGCCATTTTGTCAAGAGTAGCAGAAACTAAAAAATGAAAAATAATTAATAGTTTAAAAACTAAAACACGCTTTTATATGCAACCGAACTAAAAATTAGAAAATAATTTTTCATTAAAAAAATATTGTCATTTCATAGTAAAAAGCGTGGGGTGATAAATATATTAAATGTTATAATTATTATATTTGCAAATATCTATGATGGAAAAGTTATGAAAAATAGTAAAATGCACCCCCACGCTTTTTACTATGAAATGACAATATTTTTTTTAATGAAAAATTATTTTCTAATTTTTAGTTCGGTTGCATATAAAAGCGTGTTTTTTAGTTTTTTTAAACTATTAATTTTTATTATTATCTTTGCGAAAATAAAGCCGTAATAAAAAAATCCTGATGTTTGAAAAATACATTTCCACAAAAATAGCTGTATGTTGGATATACAATGTTGCAAGGTCCGTCACGACGAGTTGAGTCGACAAGCATAGGAAACGCCTAAGTATACTTTTCTGAAAATTTATATAGAGGGTAACTGAAAGAGCTCTCTTCAACAAAAATACTTTTCAACTCTCGACAACTTCCGGTTAACCGGAGTAGACATCAACTTCGTTATTTTAAATAGAATGTCCTATTTTTATTGAATTTTTGGAATCTACGTTAGAATTTTAATACAACTTTGTATAAAACATCATACACCTAGATTTAAGCCATATTTGCAGCAATTTCAGTTTCTTCGAAATATTTGACAGATGCAACCTTAGACAAAAAAATAACAATTCTCTGAAATTCAAACAAGATAGGCTAACCATTTTCTAACTCTGGATAAATAAGATCCATATCTCACACACTCACATGAAAATATGTCAAAAATATAATAGCAAAGGTGCCACAAAATTAACACCGTATTCTGATATTTGAAAACTCAAAACTTCATTTTTTTAAATGTCAACCTTATTTTTTCTTCACCAATGGATTCTACGCTACAAAAGAAGGGCACTTTATAATTACAACCCTATATTTAAAATGAACGGTTTGCGTATAAAGTGGAAAAAACGAAATATTTCTATCTTTATTAGGACCCTCAAAAATGTCAACAAAAAGCTATCGAGTTAATTAGGCACGCTAAAACTAACAAGTTTGCTCGCCAAACTTACGTTATTAATAAAATTAACACAACATAAGAACAGCTGATATAAAGTTCCAAAATGCCAAAGCCAACTGACATTTTTGAGTGTCCTAATAAAGATAGAAATATTTCGTTTTTTCCACTTTATACGCAAACCGTTCATTTTAAATATAGGGTTGTAATTATAAAGTGCCCTTCTTTTGTAGCGTAGAATCCATTGGTGAAGAAAAAAAAATAAGGTTGACATTTAAAAATGAAGTTTTTGAGTTTTCAAAATATCAGAATACGGTGTTAATTTTAGCACCTTTGTATTTTTTTTTAATAATTTTCATGTGAGTGGTAAGATATGGATCTTATTTATCAAAAGTCAGAAAATATTTAGCCTATCTTGCTTGAATTTCAAGAAATTGTTATTTTTGTCTAAGGTGGCATCTGTCAAATATTTCGAAAAAACTGAAATTGCTGCAAAATGGCTAGATCTAGGTGTATGATGTTTTTTACAAAGTTATATTGAAATTTGACGCAGATTCCAAAAATTCAATAAAAATAGATCATTTTATTTAAAATAACGAAGTTGATGTCTACTTCCGGTATGAACCGAGCTGTCGAGAATTGAAAATATTTTTGTTGAAGAGAGCTCTTTCAGTTACCCCCTATATAAATTTTCAGAAAATATTCCCTAGGCGTTTCCTGTATACTTGTCGACTCAAGTCGTCGTGACGGACCCTGTACAAGGCTTAAAAAGGACATGTTTACAAATTAATATACTAGTAGGAGAGCTAGTGAACCCTTCAACGTTGGGCCTGCAAGGCTAGAAATTTGTATAGTGATAAGTCATAGCATGCTAAGTACGACAATCATCACCTGGCAAGCATCAGCTCTGCAAATCTTCAACCTGTATAGTTTTGACAGTTTAACAAGAAGATTTAAAAAAAACTTGGAGCTGTAAGCTTAATTTTTGTTTTAGGATTTAGTGCATTTATATTAGGGTTTGGAAAAAATAACAGGCTTTTTCGTTGACACAAGCACTCGCCAGGTGAACTGAAAGGTGTGGTTGATTTGATGGCTATATTTCCAAAACGAATACAGATGAGATAGATGTACCTAATGTGGTACTTTCCAACAGCTCTTTGTAAGATCTTTTTAATGGTAATTTAATATACAGAGTGACTCATAAAAAAAAAGAAACTTTGTTTTCCACCCTGTATATTATCACCAGTGTCACTGATAAAAATATCTTTAAAAGTGCTTTAAGAAAACACCATATTAGGGTACATCTTACTTTATTAGTTTTGGGAAATATGGCCATCCAAATCAGCCACACTTTTCAGTTCGCCTAGCAGGTACTTGTGCTCATCAAAAACGCCTGTCAATTTTTTTTTAAACCTTACTATAAATGATGTAAAACCTAGAAAAATTTTAAGCTTAGAGCTCGAGGTTGTTTTTATTATTATTATTATTATTATTTTAAACATTCAAAAATATACAGGGTGATGATGTGCAATACTGATGCTTGCCAGGCGATGATTATCATATATTGCTTGCTATGACTTATCACTATACAAATTTCTAGCCTTACAGGCCCAACCTTACTCGAAGGGTTCACTAGCTCTGGGACTATACGTAGTATTTTTTGATTTTTGCGTTTTAAAGTTTTTTAAAAAGTCGATATTTTATAAATATCTTAAAACCGTTAAACCGATTTTGTTAAAATTTGGTACGTTTGTTGATGTAATAAATCGTTTGTAAAGCTCTAACTGAGATTGACTTCCACTGGGTCCAGCGGCGTCTTAGTGGGAACCGCAGTCTAGAGAGAGCACGCAACTGGTTTTTCATATGGTTTTTTTCCTATGAAGAAACTAAAAGAGTACAAGCTTTTAAGTATATATTTCGTAGCTGGCTTTTGTATTTAAGATATTTATAAAATATTGATTTAAAAAGAAATAACTTTCTGTATTTCAAAAAACAAAACAACTCCGCACATGTGTTTATAAAACTTTTCCCTTATTAAATGCCGTAAGAAACCCTTTAAAGTGTTGTACCGTAGTTAGAAAATACCCTGTATTTTAATTTGAAAAAAAGTATCTTTTAGAGCCATCCTGTACATCCAACATACAAATACTTTTGTAAAAATAATATGTTTTTTTATGAAGCAGGACTTTTTATCAGGAGGTACCTTTTTTCGTAAAATTATTAATTAATGAGTTTTCCATTTGGTAACAACTTCCGAATACACGCTGTATACTAAAGAAATTTTTGATACGACCAGGCGTAAAATACAATTTAACGCTTCCATTTGAGGGCGTAAAATTGCACTTTTACGTCCTAGGGCAAAAAGGTATCAATAAGGCCCGCATTTTTAAATTTATAAAACAAAAATTTATTTTATGTTTTACCCATCTATTATTGATCTGTAATACCTTAGAAACGGAATATGTTATGGTAGGAATAATACCTGCTATCACACCTAGGGCATTATAAGAGGGCATTATGATAATGCCCGCTTATAATGCCCCTAATGCGCTAATATGGAAACTTATTGCTTATCCAATTTTATTTCTCTCACAATAAAGATCAAGTTTATACAAAATTAAATTTTAATATTTCTTCTCCTTCCAAAACTTTAGACTTCTTCCGGGACGTATCCTTTCGACTTAACTTTTTAAATAATTAATAGTTTAAAAACTAAAAAACACGCTTTTATATGCAACCGAACTAAAAATTAGAAAATAATTTTTCATTAAAAAATATTGTCATTTCATAGTAAAAAGCGTGGGGTGCATTTTACTATTTTTTCATAACTTTTCCATCATAGATATTGGCAAATATAATAATTATAACATTTAATATATTAAACACCCCACGCTTTTTACTATGAAATGACAATATTTTTTTTAATGAAAAATTATTTTCTAATTTTTAGTTCGGTTGCATATAAAAGCGTGTTTTTTAGTTTTTTTAAACTATTAATTATTTTTCATTTTTTAGTTTTTGTTACTCTTGACAAAATGGCGAAAAAATTTTTAGTGAACAAGAGTAGCAAAGTTTGTAATGTTTCCAACAGATTGCAACCCACTAAAAATTTCTTCTCCATTTAGTAGCAAAGTTTGAAATGTTGCCAACAGATGGCAACCCAGTCAAAGTTTGGAATGTTGCCAACAGATGGCAACCCACTAAAAAATTTCTTCTCCATTGAGTGGCAAAGTTTGAAATATTGCCAACAGATGGCAACCCAGGTGTTGTTTTTATAATATAATGGAATTTTTTTTTCCTGGCGATTAAAAACAAGATAACGGGATACTTTTTGCAGATTATTGCATTGTCATGGGTCATTAATAAGTGTGCAAAGTTTCAAAGAAATCGAATAGCTGGAAGTTGGTTAAAATTAGGCTCAAAGATTCCGTTACATAGATAGCCAGATTGATAGATAGATAGTTACAACCCAAGTTAATAAAAGCGTGTTAAAAAGATATGAGATGATGGTATTGCGAAATGTCTATATTTTCATAGACCATCAACGTAGACCTTAGGGTGAAATACTTGGTCCAGAGAGAGTTCGGACTGTATTTTTCCGACTAAAAATAATAAAGTTTGTTAAACATATGTATTAAAATAAAATCAATAACTTACCAGTTCCCGAAAATATGCCATTAAAACGGTTTCGGTTATTTGAAGAATTGCGTTCGCATCTTTCCAAATACCAAATATGCCATACTCCCGATCATACTGTTGTCTTGATTTAACTGGCAAAAGATTTTCGGTCGCTTTTATGGCCTTTTCTCTTATATTTTGTGGAATTTCTTCCATTTTGAGCAAATCGTTAAATAAAAAATGCCAACTGACTAACTGATAGAAACATCAAAGTCAAACTTTACACCAGTCATTATCTACTTACGTATACAGGTACAGGTGCAACTTATTTTTATATTGCGAATAAATAATGTAATTAGTCATTGGAAAACTCTTTTGGGTAAAACATAAAGCATTGTATGCACCACGGGCTTTACTGGACTATAATGCCCATCAGGTCGAAATCTAGCCCTCGGGCCAGAGACCCTCGGGCTATTTCGACCTTCAGAGCATTATAGTCGTAGTAACGCCCTTGATACATAAATAGCTATAATTTAACATATGTTAAAAGAATAATAATTACAATGTTTTAATGTAACTTAGTTGGGCTAAAAGTACATTTAAGATTGCCTAATTAAAGATGTTTAATTAGCCTTTGTTTTAAGGCTAAATACCTTCTAACTAGCTCAATGTCAGTCGGGGCACGTGGGTCGTGGATTGAATAACCTAAACATTCCTTTAACTCTAGTATCAGTACCAGAAATTATTAACTTGATGATTTGAAAGCCCTCCTATTATAGTTTACCACAAAAAAGGTGCTTATATATGGGCGCCACCTAAAGCTACAAATAGTGGTGGTAAACTACAGAAGGATAGTTCCTCTAGGTAAACTAAAACAAAACAAACAGAATCCAACACAAAATAAAAAAGACAACGTATAAAATATGCGTGTTCTTTATTTAAGAGGAACTCTCACTTGATTTAAAAAAAATGTGTGTTAGTAAAAGGAAAACAAAAAACATAAGAGACTCTAGCGCTTAACGTTTGCAAACATTATTACATCGCTTTAACAAATATAACCAATTCAAAATTAAAAATTTAAGTATCTAAATTGATGTTAATTTACTATTTTGTTTTTTTGTTCAGGATGCAATATGTTGTTCTAGACAAATAAATATTAAACGGTGTACTCTTAAAGGTTTTAAATACGTGTAGTCAACTTATCCGAAATCCTCTTTAAAGGTCCACTGGATGTTGGTGTGGGATTCTCACATGGTTACAGGCTGGGGCCTACAACTCGGGATTCAGATAAGTGGCATTCACTGGTAGATCATAAAGAGGGGGCAGCTCGTACGGTAGGTTATGGCATGCCTCACAATAAGCAGGCACTTAAAATCTGGCTTCCTTAAGCGTAGGGAACAGATAGAAAATGGAACATAGAAGAAAGAAGAAGAATGAAACCGGGCTTATCTAAAACAAGATCAAATTATTAAAACCAATTCAAAGACAAAGTGTTTTTGAGGTTAGGTTTCGACATTACAAGAAAAAGGTGAATTATGCAAAAATACTAACGCAAAATATAAGTATAGAAAAAGACATACCTTTTAGGCTAAAGATGGACAAGGATTCGTGATTTTTAACAGAGATAATTCAAAATTAATATCAGATCACAAAATTGCCTTCTAATTCGTAGCTCGGTCTGTCAGAAAGTGTCATTTGAAATCTGTAAATGTCCGACCAAAAATTTGACACTTTGTCGAACCACTTCGGCGGGTAAAACTCTGAAAGGTCCTCGAAATCTGACGGCTATCAGGCCAAAGGTTTAAAAAGATATGTGAAATGTCGCTGCTTCCCTCAAAACCATGGACTCGAGAAAGGTTCATAAACCACAAAAATATTAACCGGTCACAAAAATCTCATTTGTAAAAGTGTAACACTAACAGCTAGCGAAGCCTCTAGTAGATATATGCTCGAAGAACAAAAATCAGGCTACCTTTTACAGAGTACCGTCACTCTAATGAAACGCTTGTCGTGCTCACGGGAGGTTCTAGGTCACAGGAACCTTTTAGCTTAGTTTGCGATAATTAATTCGCTGCGCACTAGACGGCGCTAGGGGTACCAAATAAAATAAAATAATATGCTAGGAAAGCTGTTGTAATTAAATTCGCAAACTGCACTGTTACAATTTGAAACAATAAAAGCTACCAAATTTTCTCCCAGCTACAGAAAATGCTTGTAAATATTAACTTTAGTCGTACAAAAAATATTGTTTGCACCTTTGACGTAAAAGCACTTCTACGCCCACAGCTGATTGTTGCCCTCGCGGAGTTCCGGCAACAACTTTCAGCCGTGGGCGTAAAGTGCCATTTTACGCCCTTGGTACAAAAATAACTATTGTTTACCACATATTTTTAGTAGGTTAAAAAAATTATTAAAAAAACTATTTTTTACTAATTTGCTTTATTACTAAAAACAACACTAACTACAATACAGTTAAATTAATACCTAAAATAAATAAGTGTTAAATAATTTAAGATTTTTGTCACTAGATGCACCAGTTTCTTTGAGTCCGTGAGTAAAATAATTCCTAAATTTTAAAATAGGTGAGAAATGCATAATTTTAAATACTAACTTAGCTTAAAAAAACACCTTACTATAAGCCAAGTAAGTTGGCTACAATTTGTAGTTTGCATTTAATTTATAATATAAGTAATGCATTTTATCTCTAATGTAATTACTTTTGAAATACCTATACTGTGTTAGTTCTACGCTTTAATATCTTTTAAACCCAATGATCTAAAAATTAAAAGGATTGCTAATAGAAAATGATCCCCATATATTTTCAATAGACCTGCGCAAGAATTTTTTACCCCACACTGGGAGAATTGCTGTACACCTTTGCACATGCGCAGTTGTTATAAAGGTTAGCATTTTTATTTAAAACCCAATATAGTGTTGGCAACATTGACAAAATTAGCAGTATTTTAATAAATATAGTGGTTGCAACACTGAAAACGTTTACCTATGCGGTGACAGGGTCACACTCATCCTAATTTAATTTATAATTTGGGATTTCCCGATCGTAAAATCCAGGTAAAATTGACGCCGTCGACCGACTAAACCCAATCTCCCATCTACGGTCGACCGTTATCAGGTATAGTTATTTGGTATTTGGTGTTTTATTTGTGCGTTGTGAGTAATTCTTGGTGTTTTTTAAACTTTTATTTAATTTAAGTTTTGAATAACCAAAACTAAATAATGAGTAAGTAGCAAATTTCCTGTTTTAAATAATACTCTTTATTGCCATGCAGTCAATTTTTAGAGATCAATAAATCCATTATTTTTTGAAATAGTCATGGTTTGGGTTAATTTTTTTTTAGCGGGAAAAATTGTATTTAAGGATTATTGAAAAATATATATGGGGTTCCATTTAAAATAACAAACTTGCCCTATATACGAAAATTGGCCGTTTTCGTAAGAATTAAATGTCACAACCAAATGGCAAGGATATAAAAAGAAACTTAAAAAAGTCTAAGGCTTTTGGGCGAAAACCGCATTTTGATAATTTTATTTCTTCTAAAATTATTCGCGGTGAAAATGGGTTAAAATATAGTCGGACATCCTGTATTAGCATTGGACTGATGCATTTATAATCACACAAAATAAAATATGGCAGTTTAATTAAAATAATTTGACATATTTTCAAGTTATAACACGTAGCCATAAGCAATTTCGTCGGCAATATCACGATGTGGCGTATCTCAAAAAGTAGGAAAATTGACTAGAGCTGATGTAATTGCTTAAAAAAGTTGCTTCTTAATATTACAAATTGGCATATGTTAGATTTTGATATCTTTAAAAGTTATAGAAATATAATACTAAGCCTATTTCATTTTACTAAAAAAGAGTAGTACAAAAAATACCTAAAAAGCACCCTCGTGAAATTTAAACATAAAGATACGCCGCTTCGTGATATTGAGGACGATTTATACCATATAATATCTTGTAGATTGCTTATTGCTCGTATGTTAAAAAAGGAACATAGGTATCTTTCTGTGGAATGTTTTGAATAAAATTAAATAGTCCAAGCGATTCCATTGCGCTTTAAGCCTAGTTTAAGATTATTACATTATCAAGTTTGTTTCAAGTTGGCATTTGTAGGCAAATTAAATTAATAATTACTTACTGGGTACATTAACAATTTTAATATTTGTGATTCGCTTTTTTTGTGGTTTCAATTACAAATATAAGGTCAGTTTGGCCCTAACCCTAAAAATAAACAATTTCAATGGCATTACACGCCAAACTTAACTGAACGACAACTGCTACGCCAACGGGAACGAAATATCAGTTTATGAATTGAGATTTATTCCTCAAACAAGTTACACCAAATCTAATTGCTTTTGTAATAAAATACCAACTATTCAGTTTTGTTGTGTCAAGGTAGTGTTAAGAAGGAAGATAATAATACATAAAATAGCGTGCAGGTTTAAGTGGGTCCTCATGAATCAAAAAGAAGATGTTTTAGCAATAAAATGGAATTTAAATTGAGATCAGTGCTTCTAAGCACTCTCGTTTGCTAAATCTTAATAAAATCGGCGATACGACCGAAAAATAAAAAAATATACAACAAATATACCATACCCAAATACCCAATATAAAACCGGTTTACTTTTTAGGGACTGCTATGAAAGACGAATACAGACTTAAAATAAAATATTTAAATATGTATACCCCAAAATTACTTGGTATATTTTCTTTATAAATGAATCATATACAAAATGTTAAACCCGGTCCTGGTGTTTGTTTTCGGCTAGTCAGTAAATGTTTATTGCGCATGCCCACAAGTGTACTGCGCAGTGCCCACGTAGGGGTTATTGTGATTTTCGCTACATTCATCCATATTTATTTTTCAGATCATTGTTTAAACCGCTGAAATTGCATTTGAGAGGCCTAGTTTTAAAGCGTACCATCAACATTTATATTTTTTAATAGGGTAGGGCGGGGCTAGATCAGCAATTTTTCACTTGATCGGATATAGCTCCTCAAAAATAAGTATTAATGGCTTATAATGCATACTGATGGATTAGCAATTTATTCCTTATTAATAAGTGTCCATAGTAATTTTTTTTAATAAGTCGAATTTAGGAGCTACATCTATTTTAATGTAGATAGTCAAGTATGCCCAACGTACACCTAGGTGGGGTAAATTGAGCAAGGGTGTGGGGCTAGTGGAGCACTTAGAAAGTGTAGTCAAATCATAGCTTGAATTTTAGATACGTTCACAATAAAAATACATCTTGACAATTTGCAGTATATATTTATAATCTTATAGTGACAAAACAACAAATCTCATTAATAAGACAGCAACGTACCTAGCTTAGCTTAACTATTGGATTTATTATCTATCAATTCATCTTCGTTTTTTAAACTTTTTAAGCAGTTTTATTTTGCTTCTCTTGCAATGCCTTCTATATCTGTTAAAATTGCATCTTTTCTTGGCCCAGGCTTTGGGTATGGTCAAACTATTTCCAGAGAAAATTTATAAGTTGAATAGGTCAGCTCGTTTTCTTTGTTGCTTGTATAAAGTTCGGGTTGCAGCCTCTTTCTCTTGAGATCTTGAGAAGACTTTAGTAGTTTTACTGTTATAAGCCCATATCCTAAAAAATAAAAAATAAAAAAATAATTTATACTTAAAACCGTGGGGTTAGTTGGGCAACTGTAGCTCAACTAACCTCAACCTAAAATTTCAAAGAAAAAGTAAATTTATTAAAAGACCGGTTAGAATTGTATCCAAAATCTTTATACATATTAAAACTGCAATAAATTTACTTAAGATTAACACTTACCTGATTGAGAACGGAATACATTTAACTATCACAGATAAAGTTTTCCGACTTGCAATTATTTTACTTTTTATCAAAAAATAAACAATGTGCACGGACACTTTTCTCGATCGCTGCGTCACCACTAGTGGTCGCACAATGAGTTCCCCTCGCGCAACCCCTTCTTTACGCTATTGATGCTTTCGCGTGCGGTCGATAGTTTTTGAGATATTTTAATTGCCCAACTTACCTCTATGCGCAACTAGCCCGCCCTACCCTACAATAGTGAGATAAATATCCCAATAGTTATATTTTTTAGCGCTGAATTTTAATAAATCACTTTTTAGGCCATGACTACATTCATCCATAACAGGTTGTTAAAATAACATGGTGTTAAAACTTGCAAAAAAATGCAGTGTGTCCAAGATAAGGATCCTAAGCATGGGAATCTCAGTACCTATTGGAGATACAGCTTAGGGTAAATTAGGAAAAACTTGTGTTTTTAAAAGTTTATTTACATGCCGTTTAGAAACTTGAAACATTTTCATAGCCTGCTGAGATATTTGGCAAAAACGAAAATTTGACTATATGGATTTTATTTTTTCCTGATATTATTTAAAGAGATATAAAAAAACTAATAACACTTTTTTGTTGGCACTTTTTAGCTACTATATGATGGTATTTTTAGATTTTATACCCGACGTTTTGTTTTTAAGAAACCATCATCAACTTTATTTTTTTATATGGCTCGAAAAAAAGTACCTCCTGTATCTGATCCTATTTTTTATTACAAATTCAACGATGTATCACATGTCATATTTTAATTTTTAGTTAAAAGAAAAATTACATTTTTCTATTTTTTTTTTTTGAGTTATTTTTAAGTAGGCCTTGCAAACAAATGCATGAACGTTAATACCTGTTACCGTATCTGTAACATAATTTAATATCGAGTTGTTGTTTTTAGAGCAATTGTTCTTATTGTTTTTACTGTTGTCTTTACACGCAATACGCGTTACTAGGCTCAACAAAATCCGCGTGTTAAGAAAATATCGAAACATCAAAAACGTTTTGGGTTTAATATGTGGTGTGGAATTTTAGGAACTAAAATAAAGTTAGTGATGGTTTTTGAAAACGAAACGTCGTGTATAAAATCTAAAATACCATCATGTAGTAGCTAAAAAGTGCCAATAAAAAGTGTTATTAGTTTTTATATCTCTTTAAATAATATCAGGAAAAATAAAATCCATATGGTCAAATTTTCGTTTTTGCCAAATATCTCAGCAGGCTATGAAAATGTTTCAGAGTTTCTAAACGGCATGTAAATAAACTTTTAAAAACACAAGTTTTCCTAATTTACCCTAAGCTGTATCTCCAATAGGTACTGAGATTCTGTGCTTAGGA
>JACEGR010008190.1:0-39981 GCA_014170235.1 Listronotus bonariensis
ACAATATGACAGGGATGACATCTGTTTTTTGTTCTAGCTGGCATAAGGCATCTATAAAACTTTTAGAATGGCATTACATACATCACACTCTGGGTTGGCAAAATAAAAAGCCACCTAAAAATCCACTGGCTTTTTGTGGGAAAAAACCACTATAATTAACATATATTATATAATTAAACAAAAACCACCACACCCAAAATCCATCCAAAAGTCCAGTAAACAAACTATTTTTAACGAAAATATATAATTTATTAAAAACATAAAAATAAAACAGTACTTATTCTAGAATACTGAAATAGCATAGATAATGATAATACCCAATAATTTTACAAGTTTGGGAACTCTCTCTGGATGAAGCCTGTTTTTTAAGTCATTCCAGACAAATCTATAAGTATTAAATATTGTCTACAAAAAAGCAAATGTTGCAGGACAACTATCGAGATATAAATAAAATCTGTAATTTTAATTAAATTATTATCTTTTTTTAAATAATTTAATTTAGATTTGACAGTTTGCCACCACTTACTATATGCTGGAATACTGTTTAATACAGAAGTTTCAAACAATGATTTTGGAATACAGTTCAGTGTCTTTTATTCGTAACAGCAGGTAATTTTGTATGAAATCAGTAGATCATTCCAAAAGACATTTTTTTGTCTGCCGCCAATTTGCTAATTTGCCGATTTGATATTAAAATTTGAGGTGAGGACGGTAAAAAATTCAGAAAAAATCCATCAAAATCACAAAAAGCTAATACAAAAAGCCAAAAATTCAGCCATCACTGCACAAAGAGCCGGTTTTTGCCAACCCTGAATTCACACTAGTCTTGTAAAGTACTTTGCAACACTAGTATGATATAACGCATTTTCTATGCATGAATACTGTGTGCTATTTGCTATTTTCACATGCGGTCGTAGGAAAAAGGTATTTTATAAGGTATTAGTTGTGGTTGGTTCATAACTGCTGATAAGAAATAATAGCACTTAATTTTTAAAAGAAAAAAATTCCCTAATGATTCCTTTAAGGTCCAGAAATACGCAGTTTAGCGAATTTATTTTATTTTTCTGGAAAACAAAGCAAGTCACTTTAAAATATTAGGAACCAAAGTCAGTGGCATACATTATTTTTGTGAGAAATACTTGTTTATGTGCAACTCGAGACGCCACTGGACCTAATAAATTAAATTAAGTTGGAACTTAATAAGTCTCTTACTGTTATTAATATATTGGCTTAATTTCATCCAAATCGGATAAGAAATATTTAAGATATTAGGTAATAAAAAAACATTTTTTTTAAAGTTTAACACCCTGTATCTTGAAAACAATGCATTTCCAGACCTATATTTACATATATAAGTCATTTTTTCATTGAATTAACTTAGAAATAAACCCTAATTTTTTTTTAACACAATAAGGTAACATATTTTATACACAAAATAACCCAATGGCAGACTTATTTTACTAAAATAATAAATATGTAGCCAACCTGTCTTCCTGTTTCTTCACATCCAAGTCAATTTCTTCACATTTTTTCAATCCATGTTCCATTCCGACTGTTTCCATGTTCTCACTATTTTTCATTGCTCGACTAAAAATAATTTAGATAATAAATGTTACTTTTAGATACAATATTCTTATTACTTATATTAAAATGTAGTGAGGAGGGATACTTGAAAATTAAAAAAGGCTAAAATCAGCTCCTAAGATTTTCAAAATATCAATTAAGCAATTTTTGTGGGATGCTGATTTCAAATCTAAAGGTTAAATTACCTTAAATAAGCTCTGATATTCTCTTTTCAAAAAAAAAAACAACCTACTGTTGTTCCTGAACATCATATGCCAATGGTAAATAAAAATATTTACTATGCCAAATACTTTATTTTTCATACATACCACAAATTATTATCCTGAACGTCATCATTATCTTCTATTTCGGTAAACTCATCTTCATTTTTAATCAATTCAGTTTTTATATGTTCAAATGACCGCTCATATTGATCTGAAGAGCATGGATCTTCAGACCTATAAAATATACAGGGTGTCCAAGAATATGTGGCAATCTCTCTGATTCATATATTTGTTAAATAAAGAATTTGATAATAATAATAATAATATCTATGTAAAGAGGGACTTTCTAGTCAGTTCTACAATGTCTTAACCCACAGAATAACTGCCAAGGGCACTTGCATACTTTGCAAGCTTTACATTATTTTATCTTAAATATGAACTAAATAAAATAAATTTATTTTTCTCCGTTACAAAAAGGTACATAATAATGCTTGTAATTATACAGTGTGGTCCATTATGTGTGTAACAAATGAAAAACTTTTTATTTGTAAGTTGTCCAAAAAGAAAAACAAATCTAAGTAGGTTATATATTAATGAAAGTCCCATTTATTTGGCTATAAGATCAGACTTTGACCTAACCTAAAACTGCCAATCTTTACTGAAATCTTTATTCTTAAAGCTACCAATAGGATGATTTTATGAGAATTGTAAAAATAAGTTTAATAGTAAAAAATACTTTTTTTTATATAAAACCATTCAGTTTGATGTAATCAGCTTTAAGAAACAATTTTAGAGAATATTCAGAATATTGTGCACTTTAGAGGTGAGGTAGAAGTGGAGGCCAATTTGTTTACCTTAATATATTTTCCGTCTTAATATTTGTAGTATCAATAGACTCAGAAATCTCCTGATCCAATATTTCCTTTTAATATTAGTAACAATATCGGGAACATCCATATAGTCTTTTACGCTGGCAATCTTCACTCCATCCAATGGGTCATCTAAATTCTGATTGTCTTCGATACTCATATTTTTTAATTTATTTCTACAGCCAAATATTTTATTTCATTTTACTTATTTTCCTTTTTGTATATCAACAAAAACAAAAATAATCTACGAACGGTTGACACATTTCAACCACTTGATAGTGTGTTCCATTTATAAAACTAGTGTAGAGTAAGTGAAATATTTCAGTTCCATTAGTCAATTAGAGGCGTATTATTCTTTCCGGCAATATACATATTATACATGCTAGTAATAATAAATTATTATTACGGGCATCAGGCGCTGTACAGTCGAATCGTTTTTTTAATAAACCACTGAAAATTTAATCGTATCCAACATAGTGTAACTATCAAGAAAGAATCATGTAGGGGAAAATCATAATACAGATCCAAAAATTCAAAATAGGATTATAATAGATACTTATACTTTTAAGTGATGGTATTTATATTTGGGTACACGCCAAATCAGATCGTGTTTACTTAAAACAAAATAAAGAAAACACCCGAAAAAACCCTAAAAATTAAAATAAATAAAATATTCTAAAAACTAAAGCTCAGATTTTAATAGTTTGCCTCCTATTTTTTATTTTTACTTAATTTTATCTTAACAACGGTGGCAGACTTGCTACAGAAACGTCGGTATTTAATAATTATTTTAAATTTTTGGGGGATTTTTCTTTATTTTTAAAAATCGTGTTTCGGTTATCAGCTAGAAGATATCTTCCTGAGAGCTTAATAGGAAAAATGTTACCATTTAAAAATAACAGTTATTTTGTATTTATCATGTAAAATAGAATTTATGGCTTAGAAAAAACGTCTTAATTTTAATAACAGAGTGATTAAAAAATTAGTCACATTCCTATTACAAATTTCTTATTTTACTACATTTAAAATATAGGATTCTTAGTATTTATACCTTATTTAATGTAGATACGTTAATAAATTGGCATTTCTCTGTAAGCTCGTACAAATGCTGTTCTTGGAAAATATTTTTAACATTTGTCAAAAATCTATGTCCCATTTCAAAGAACATTGCATTTGGCAAGGATGTCAACTTCACAACAATTTGCGTTTTATTTCACTAAAAAAACATTTGTAAATATTATAATTTTTTTTCTATTCTGCAGACAGGGGACTGTTTAAAAATTTTGGGGACAAACTTTACAGGTGTTAACTAAATATTATAAAATTCGTGATGGGACCTTATTTTACGAAAATATAATTTAAATAGTTTTCTTTATAATATATTAACTGTTTAATGTATGTACTTTCAACAATTTCTTTGTAAATCTAATTTTTGGGCGAAATTACAGTGTTGGGGACAGCCAGGGGACTGTATTTTTAAAGCTTCTATCACTCCTAGAAAAAAAATGAAAACAGTTATGGTTCTAAAAATAATGGGCCCGTCAAGTTTTAGGATTAAAGTTTATAAGGACTTGATGAGTGATATTTATTTAAATATTTTAATTACTTTTTGGAAAAATCGGTCGGGACAAGCCGATTACGAGTTTACAGAGAATCGCCCAAATACAAAGTTTTAATATATATGTAAAGATTTTTTAAATTCAGATACCGAATTTATTACAGATTTTTGGAAAAATAAAGAAAAAACTAATTTGTTTTTAACATTATGTACATATTATTATCTCTTTTAATTAAGCCTATGAAAAAATTAATTGTCCACTGATAATAATTTGTGAACTTAGATTATTTTTAAATTTTGTAAATAAACTTATAAAAAGTTATAAAGTGTTTTTTTTCTTTCTCATTAGGGCAAAAATAACCTGATATAAAACGGTTTTCGTAGATTAGTTATTTCGTCAGGAATATCAGGCGCACAGAAATTTAAAGAGACTTCTTTTTCTTTTAGGTAAATAAAATTTAAAACTATATTTTGGTAAAAAATTCGCTACCTAACAAAAGGGAAATATATAACAATTTGGCAACGCCACGTATTCGGAGCAAGAGTAAAAAATTTACCTCCTCGCATTTCTGTGCTCCTAATACAAATCCCTTATTTTACTAAATTTTAAATTTCCTTCATAACACTTTTGTATCAGGATCACAGAAATGCGAGAAGGTAAATTTCTAGTCCTGCTCCTCATACTTTATTCTTGACAAAATGGCGAATGTAATTAAAAACTTAGTTTACCCTGTGGGTGGTATCAGGACCAAAAATTTCCCTCCTCACATTTCTGTGCTTCTGATACAAATTCCTTATATTACTAAATCTAATAAAACATGAATTTTCTTTATAACCATTTTGTATTAGGATCACAGAAATGCGAGAAGGTAAATTTTTACGCATGCACCTAACACTTTATTCTTTACAAAATGGCGAATGTAATTAAAAACTTTGTTTAGCATGCAGGTGGTATCAGGAGCAATAATTTATAGGAATAAAGTAACAGGCCTAGTAGTAACAATTTACCTCCTTGCTTTTCTGTAATCCTAATACAAAACTCGCATTTTAACTTAAATTTTCTATTCGGACGTCTATGCTGCTATTAGGATGCAAATGTTTCACCGTAAGCTTTTTTGATGAATTATGTGGAATACCTCTTCAGATAGCTGTGCTCTTGATATTTCTGGCAGAATGGCGAAGGTATTAAATATATTTATTCGGTATTCACTATGAGGTTCATCATTTCGTCAAGAATATACTGTAATTTCTTTAAGAAATCTTTTGTTACGTTTACCATTCTGTCAAGAAGAATACTGATGCAAAAAGGGTTTGTGGAAATAAATAAAACTAAAAGTAATTGTTTTCAAAATATCTATTCAAATTAAGTCAGATTACAACATTGGTAGCAAAGAATTTTATTTTTTTATACTTTCCTGTTCCTAGCTTTATAATAACACGTTATTTTATGTGAAAAAGGTGGAAATTTTATGTTTGCACAATAATGCTTACATGTTTCAAAATATAATATGTAAAGAAAGCTTAAGAACTGTCAAAACAGCGAAAAGTTACAGTAATACTTGTTTTCGCAAAAAAAAAACATTAAAAAAAGGTTTTTCTTTAATATTAATCAGACTGCATATTTAAAAGTTTTTTTAAATCCAAAACATCTTTTCTTTATAGATATTATAAAAAATAGAGGTACTTTCTTTCTAAACAAAATTCACATTTTTTGCATACCTCGTACACCACTGCAAAAAATTCATATCTGATTCTGATGATTGCATTTTAGGTTCTGGACCATGCAGAACTTTTTATAAAGAGTAAGTTTTTTTTCATAAAATTAATAATAAAAAAGTTTTCCATATGGTGCGAACTTAAGTAGACACACTGTATATATACAGTGGCCTAGATAATTTTATTTACTGGCGTGGGGGTGGGAGGGTAATGGGATGAATACAATATGTTTGAATGTTTTTTATGCCAAAATCAAGATCGAACACTTTGACTGACTTTATTACTTTGCATAAATTACTAAAAAAACAATAAAAAGGGTTTCCCCTTATCTACGCCAGTGATTGTATATTAGTTTTAAAAATACAAAACTAACATATTTCGTTAAGAATCTAATTTTAAAGGTTTAATTCTAACAAGGTAAAAGTTGGATCTCTCTTGGGTTATACTCGGGAGCGCTCTATTTGCGTCACTGGAACGCCACTCTGGTGTACACAAAATAGCAATACTTAGTGGCTTTCCAGTGGCGCAAATAGAGCGCTCCCGAGTAGCTCAGGAGCATTTCGTTCTACTTTATGGCGTTCCAGTGACGGAAAGTGTTATGCACCTGAGCTACTCCGTTTTTCTTTCCCCTTGCCCCTCATGCACCAACCCCTCTTTTGGTTTTTGTGCTTTAAACGTGTTATTTTATGGTTAAGGATGGATTTTTTAAAATTATTTATATAAAATGGAATTAGATATAAAAAAGAGATTATTATTATAAAGCCAAGAAAGGTTAAAAACAACGAAATTTTAAAACTTCTTAAAGTATCTCTCTTTCCTTGTCTAAGGATGCGTTCCAGTGACTAACTTTTTAGAGCAGTTCAAGAGCTTCAAGCCCTGGAGCCTGACGCACAAAAATTTTCGTCACTGGAAAGCAACCCTTGTTTTCGCGTTCATGTTCATGGAACAGAAAAGTATATTTCGTCAATAGTTCGTCTACAAATGGATAGATGGCGAACATTTACAAGCTGATAAATATTTATGCTACTCTCTCAAAGGTGTCACTACATCAAAAGTACGGTAGCCCCATTCACTATTACAGTCAAATATCCTTCTTTGTGAATTCTAAAAAGTACAGTAACTCCTCAATTACGTCAGTCCAACATGTTTATGTGTGAAATTCAATAAGTAAATACATTTTTTTAAAGGTAGTAACATAGAATATCCATATAGGGATAAAAAGAGTTATTCTTGGTAGTAATTTTTTAAAATTTATTTAGAACTCATATGTCGTAATAAATGTCTTTGTAGATCAGTCCTACGTTTTGAAAAATAGTCGCACTCATCACACTTAAACAAGGGTACTTCATCCGAATTTTTATGTCTAATAATATGTTTATTTAGATCACTTTTACGTTTTGTCCGATAATCACTGTCACTGCAACTATGAACAGCAACCTCATCAAAATATTTATGCAGAAGACTATGTTTAGTTAAATTCGGTTTAATATTTGTCTGATATCCACATACAGAACATGTATACATTTCTACTTCCTTAATTTCTTCACCGTTTTTATGGCGACATGCTAAATGTCGTCTTAGAGCCTTGTCGCACTTTGTTTGATAATCACACAAATCGCATTTGTACCGCACAGTCTGACTTAAATTTATATGTTTTAAAGCGTGCTTATTTATATTGTCTTTGAAAGGTGATTGATAGTCACATTCAATGCATTTGTGCATTATAACTTCATCGGTGCTTTTATGACGTTTGATGTGTCTTATTAAAGCTTCCCTGTATATAGTTTGAAACTCACATTCATAACAGTTAAAAACCGGGATCTCATCCGAGTTTTTATGTCTAATACCATGTTTATTTAAGTTACTCTTGTTTGATAGTCACATTGGGCACATTTATATATTTTTACTTCTTTCACCTCTTTAGCATGTTTTTCTTGTTTTAATTGATCTCTCCCATCGATTTTTATATGTTTTAAAGCGTGCTTATTTATATTGTCTTTGAAAGGTGATTGATAGTCACATTCAATGCATTTGTGCATTATAACTTCATCGGCGCTTTTATGACGTTTGATGTGTCTTATTAAAGCTTCCCTGTATATAGTTTGAAACTCACATTCATAACAGTTAAAAACCGGGATCTCATCCGAGTTTTTATGTCTAATACCATGTTTATTTAAGTTACTCTTGTACCTTGTTTGATAGTCACATTGGGCACATTTGTATATTTTTACTTCTTTCACCTCTTTAGCATGTTTTTCTTGTTTTAATTGATCTCTCCCATCGATTTTTATATGTTTTAAAGCGTGCTTATTTATATTGTCTTTGAAAGGTGATTGATAGTCACATTCAATGTATTTGTGCATTATAACTTCATCGGCGCTTTTATGACGTTTGATGTGTCTTGTTAAAGCTTCCCTGTATATAGTTTGAAACTCACATTCATAACAGTTAAAAACCGGGATCTCATCCGAGTTTTTATGTCTAATACCATGTTTATTTAAGTTACTCTTGTACCTTGTTTGATAGTCACATTGGGCACATTTGTATATTTTTACTTCTTTCACCTCTTTAGCATGTTTTTCTTGTTTTAATTGATCTCTCCCATCGATTTTACGCTTGGCATCAAGTTTATGTTTGTGATTATGGTTATATAGTCGTTGCCTGATGATGGTTTTATAGGGACACTTCAGACATTTGTAGATTATAACTTCTTTAGCTTCTACTGTACTTTTGCGTCGTTGTAAATGTCTTTTTAATTGACTTCTATGTGACGTTTGATAGTCACATTCAGAGCATTTGTACAAACGATTTTCTTTTCTTTTAATTTTTCCTTTTTCGCCATCACTGTCGGTTGAAAAAAGACTAGAAGAGTACAAAAAAAACATAAGTTAGTCAGTTGATAATTTTTAAGATACTTATTTTACATTTACTAGCTCTACTCTATAGTTTATCTGTTTAAAATATAAAGTAATAAATCATATACACAGTGCTATTTTTGCAGTAAAGAAATTCAAAGGCTTATTTATAAGCTAATTTAGGGAAAAAAGTTCATGTAAACATGGGACATGAGTCCACAAATGGTTTGTTCTCAAGGTAAAGAGGGTTAAATTTTTTTAAAAACTTTAAAATTTCCAAAACACTTATAAAGGGTGTTTCCTAATTGCAGTAAGAAAATTTACACCGGTATTTTTGAGCCAATTTTATAAAAATGCTCATAAACAAGGGTCCTTAAAATTTTTCATTCTCAAGATACCGGGTGTTAAACTTTTCAAAGAACCTTAAAATTTCGAAAACACTTTTTCCACTAAGATTTGTTAGACTAAACATAAATATTATTTAATTTAGTACTTGTAATTGCCGTTACATAATTGCTAATTAAAAATTATAGCACCTAATTTTTAAAAGAAAAAAATTTCTGTATGGTCCAGGAATATACAATTTACCGGATTTATTTTTTTCTGTAAAACTAAGCAAGCTACCTACAAATATTAAGAAACAAAAAAGTTGTATTTTAAAATGTTTTGTTGAACAAAATATGAAAGTAGCAAAAAAGTCAGTGACGTACATTTTTTGTCAATAATATCAGCTAAGATGCGTCCCACGCCGCCACTGGTCTAACTAATTTAAATTAAGTTAGGGCCTAATAAACCTTTTATTATCACAAATACCACAGCCAAATTTTATTAAAATCGTATAAAAAATATTATAATATTTATAAAAACTGTTTTTTTTCAAATTTTAACACCCTGTATCTTAGAAACAAAGCATTTCCAGATCTATGTTTATATGAACTTTTTTCATAAAATTGGCTCAGGAATAGCTCCTTAATTTTTCTTACCGCAATTAGGAAACAGCCTGTATATAGTAAAATTTGTTAGACTAGATATAATAGTATATTACAAGTGTGGAAACTGACTAATTTTACACAAGTGCGACGAACCCACGAATGTAAGGAAATCATTTTCACACAAGTAAGGTAGATTATTTTTCTATGACCACAAATTATTCACCAAAAACTAAATGTAAAGTTTGTGTTCAAAGAAAAAAAAGAAAACAAATTGAAAACTTTGCAACACTATGGTGATTGATGTAGTATATAGTTTGACAATATTTTTGTACTGAAAATCCTCTACCTAGTAGCTTTGTATAACTTTCAACATTTTAGAATATAAAAAGGTCGTCACTTAAAACATATTGCATGTTTTTTTCAATGTAATTCGAATTAACATCCTGATAATACCAAATTTATTTTAAATAACAATATTGTTCTAGCTGGCATAAGGCATCTATAAAACTTTTAGAATGGTATTACATATATCACACTCTGGGTTGGCAAAATAAAAAGCCACCTAAAAAGCCACTGGCTTTTTGTGGGAAAAAACCACTATAATTAACATATATTATATAATTAAATAAAAACCACCACACCAAAATCCATACAAAAGTCCAGTAAACAAACTATTTTTAACGGAAATACATAATTTATTAAAAACATAAAAATAAAACAGTATTTATTCTAGAATACTGAAATAGCATAGATAATGATAATACCCAATAATTTTACAAGTTTGGGAACTCTCTCTGGATGACGCCTGTTTTTTAAGTAATTCCAGACAAATCTATAAGTATTAAATATTGTCTACAAAAAAGCAAATGTTGCAGGACAACTATAGAGATGTAAAGAAAATCTGTAATTTCAATTATATTATTATCTTTTTTTTAAATAATTTAATTTAGATTTGACAGTTTGCCACCTCTTACTATATGCTGGAATACTGTTTAATACCGAAGTTTCAAACAATGATTTTAGAATACAGTTCAGTGTCTTTTATTCGTAATAGCAGGTAATTTTGTATGAAATCAGTAGATCATTCCAAAAGACATTTTTTGTCTGCCGCCAATTTGCTAATTTGCCGATTTGATATTAAAATTTGAGGTGAGGACGGTAAAAAATTCAGAAAAATCCATCAAAATCCATCAAAGCTAACACAAAAAGCCCAAAATTCAGCCATCACTGCACAAAGAGCTGGTTTTTGCCAACCCTGAATTCACACTAGTGTTGTAAAGTACTTTGCAACACTAGTATGATATAACGCATTTTCTATGCATGAATACTGTGTGCTATTTGCTATTTTCACATGCGGTCGTAGGAAAAAGGTATTTTATAAGGTATTAGTTGTGGTTGGTTCATAACTGCTGATAAGAAATAATAGCACTTAATTTTTAAAAGAAAAAAATCCCCTAATGATTCCTTTAAGGCCCAGAAATATGCAATTTAGCGAATATATTTTATTTTTCTGGAAAACAAAGCAAGTCACTTTAAAATATTAGGAAAACAAAGTCAGTGGCGTACATTAATTTTGTGAGAAATACTTGTTTATGTGCAACTCGAGACGCCACTTGACCTAATAAATTAAATTAAGTTGGAGACTTAATAAGTCTCTTACTGTTAGTAATATATTGGCTTAATTTCATCCAAATCGGATAAGAAATATTTAAGGATATTAGGTAATAAAAAAACATTTTTTAAAGTTTAACACCCTGTATCTTGAAAACAATGCATTTCCAGACCTAGATTTACATATATAGGTCATTTTTTCATTGAATTAACTTAGAAATAAACCCTATTATTTTTTTAACACAATAAGGTAACATATTTTATACACAAAATAACCCAATGGCAGACTTATTTTACTAAAATAATAAATATGTCAGCCAACCTGTCTTCCTGTTTCTTCACATCCAAGTCAATTTCTTCACATTTTTTCAATCCATGTTCCATTCCGACTGTTTCCATGTTCTCACTATTTTCCATTGCTGGACTAAAAATAATTTAGATAATAAATGTTACTTTTAGATACAATATTCTTATTACTTATATTAAAATGTAGTGAGGAGGGATACTTGAAAATTAAAAAAGGCTAAAATCAGCTCCTAAGATTTTCAAAATATCAATTAAGCAATTTTTGTGGGATGCTGATTTCAAATCTAAAGGTTAAATTACCTTAAATAAGCTCTGATATTCTCTTTTCAAAAAAAAAACAACCTACTGTTGTTCCTGAACATCGTATGCCAATGGTAAATAAAAATATTTACTATGCCAAATACTTTATTTTTCATACATACCACAAATTATTATCCTGAACGTCATCATTATCTTCTATTTCGGTAAACTCATCTTCATTTTTAATCAATTCAGTTTTTATATGTTCAAATGACCGTTCATATTGATCTGAAGAGCATGGATCTTCAGACCTATAAAATATACAGGGTGTCCAAGAATATGTGGCAATCTCTCTGATTCATATATTTGCTAAATAAAGAATTTGATAATAATAATAATAATGTCTATGTAAAGAGGGACTTTCTAGTCAGTTCTACAATGTCTTAACCCACAGAATAACTGCCAAGGGCACTTGCATACTTTGCAAGCTTTACATTATTTTATCTTAAATATGAACTAAATAAAATAAATTTATTTTTCTCCGTTACAAAAGGTACATAATAATGCTTGTAATTATACAGTGTGGTCCATTATGTGTGTAACAAATGAAAAACTTTTTATTTGTAAGTTGTCCAAAAAGAAAAACAAATCTAAGTAGGTTATATATTAATGAAAGTCCCATTTATTTGGCTATAAGATCAGACTTTGACCTAACCTAAAACTGCCAATCTTTACTGAAATCTTTATTCTTAAAGCTACCAATAGGATGATTTTATGATAATTGTAAAAATAAGTTTAATAGTAAAAAATACTTTTTTTTATAAAACCATTCAGTTTGATGTAATCAGCTTTAAGAAACAATTTTAGAGAATATTCAGAATATTGTGCACTTTAGAGGTGAAGTAGAAGTGGAGGCCAATTTGTTTACCTTAATATATTTTCCGTCTTAATATTTGTAGTATCAATAGACTCAGAAATCTCCTGATCCAATATTTCCTTTTTAATATTAGTAACAATATCGGGAACATCCATATAGTCTTTTACGCTGGCAATCTTCACTCCATCCAATGGGTCATCTAAATTCTGATTGTCTTCGATACTCATATTTTTTAATTTATTTCTACAGCCAAATATTTTATTTTATTTTACTTATTTTCCTTTTTGTATATCAACAAAAACAAAAATAATCTACGAACGGTTGACACATTTCAACCACTTGATAGTGTGTTCCATTTATAAAACTAGTGTAGAGTAAGTGCAATATTTCAGTTCCATTAGTCAATTAGAGGCGTATTATTCTTTCCGGCAATATACATATTATACATGCTAGTAATAATAAATTATTATTACGGGCATCAGGCGCTGTACAGTCAAATCGTTTTTTTAATAAACCACTGAAAATTTAATCGTATCCAACATAGTGTAACTATCAAGAAAGAATCATGTAGGGGAAAATCATAATACAGATCCAAAAATTCAAAATAGGATTATACCTAATAGATGCTTATACTTTTAAGTGATGGTATTTGTATTTGGGTACACGCCAAATCAGATCGTGTTAACTCAAAACAAAATAAAGAAAACACCCGAAAAAACCCTAAAAATTAAAAATAAGTAAAATATTCTAAAAACTAAAGCTCAGATTTTAAATATTTTAGACTGGAATAATAGTTGCCTCATATTTTTTATTTTTATTTAATTTTATCTTAACAACGGTGGCAGACTTGCTACAGAAACGTCGGTATTTAATAATTATTTTAAATTTTTGGGGGATTTTTCTTTATTTTTAAAAATCGTGTTTCGGTTATCAGCTAAGATATCTTCCTGAGAGCTTAATAGGAAAAATGTTACCATTTAAAAATAACAGTTATTTTGTATTTATCATGTAAAATAGAATTTATGGCTTAGAAAAAACGTGTTAATTTTAATAACAGAGTGATTAAAAAATTAGTCACATTCCTATTACAAATTTCTTATTTTACTACATTTAAAATATAGGATTCTTAGTATTTATACTTTATTTAATGTAGATACGTTAATAAATTGGCATTTCTCTGTAATCTCGTACAAATGCTGTTCTTGGAAAATATTTTTAACATTTGTCAAAAATCTATGTCCCATTTCAAAGAACATTGCATTTGGCAAGGATGTCAACTTCACAACAATTTGCGTTTTATTTCACTAAAAAAACATTTGTAAATATTATAGTTTTTTTTCTATTCTGCAGACAGGGGACTGTTTAAAAATTTTGGGGACAAACTTTACAGGTGTTAACTAAATATAATAAAATTCGTAATGGGACCTTATTTTACGAAAATATTATTTAAATAGTTTCCTTTATAATATATTAACTGTTTAATGTATGTACTTTTAATAATTTCTTTGTAAATCTAATTTTTGGGCGAAAATACGGTGTTGGGGACAGCCAGGGGACTGTATTTTTAAAGGTTCTATCACTCCTAGAAAAAAAATGAAAACAGTTATGGTTCTAAAAATAATGGGCCCGTCAAGTTTTAGGATTAAAGTTTATAAGGACTTGATGAGTGATATTTATTTAAATATTTTAATTACTTTTTGGAAAAATCGGTCGGGACAAGCCGATTACGAGTTTACAGAGAATCGCCCAAATACAAAGTTTTAATATATATGTAAAGATTTTTTAAAATTCAGATACCGAATTTATTACAGATTTTTGGAAAAATAAAGAAAATACTAATTTGTTTTTAACATTATGTACATATTATTATCTCTTTTAATTAAGCCTAGGAAAAAATTAATTGTCCACTGATAATAATTTGTGAACCTAGATTATTCTTAAATTTTGTAAATAAACTTATAAAAAGTAATAAAGTGTTTTTTTTCTTTCTCATTAGGGCAAAAATAACCTGATATAAAACGGTTTTCGTAGATTAGTTATTTCGTCAGGAATATCAGGCGCACAGAAATTTAAAGAGACTTCTTTTTTCTTTTAGGTAAATAAAATTTAAAACTATATTTTGGTAAAAAATTAGCTACCTAACAAAAGGGAAATATATAACAATTTGGCAACGCCGCGTATTCGGAGCAAGAGTAAAAAATTTACCTCCTCGCATTTCTGTGCTCCTAATACAAATCCCTTATTTTACTAAATTTTAAATTTCCTTCATAACACTTTTGTATCAGGATCACAGAAATGCGAGAAGGTAAATTTCTAGTCCTGCTCCTCATACTTTATTCTTGACAAAATGGCGAATGTAATTAAAAACTTAGTTTACCCTGTGGGTGGTATCAGGACCAAAAATTTACCTCCTCACATTTCTGTGCTTCTGATACAAATTCCTTATATTACTAAATCTAATAAAACATGAATTTTCTTTATAACCATTTTGTATTAGGATCACAGAAATGCGAGAAGGTAAATTTTTACGCATGCACCTAATACTTTATTCTTGACAAAATGGCGAATGTAATTAAAAATTTGGTTTAGCATGCGGGTGGTATCAGGAGCAATAATTTATAGGAATAAAGTAACAGGCGTAGTAGTAACAATTTACCTCCTCGCTTTTCTGTAATCCTAATACAAAACTCGCATTTTAACTTAAATTTTCTATTCGGACGTCTATGCTGCTATTAGGATGCAAATGTTTCACCGTAAGCTTTTTGATGAATTATGTGGAATACCTCTTCAGATAGCTGTGCTCCTGATATTCCTGGCAGAATGGCGAAGGTATTAAATATATTTATTCGGTATTCACTATAAGGTTCATCATTTCGTCAAGAATATACTGTAATTTCTTTAAGAAATCTTTTGTTACGTTTACCATTCTGTCAAGAAGAATACTGATGCATTTTTTAATGAATATCTTTAAATATGACGTTTTTTAGGCAAAGAAGGGTTTGTGGAAATAAATAAAACTAAAAGTAATTGTTTTCAAAATATCTATTCTAATTAAGCCAGATTACAACATTGGTAGCAAAGAATTTTATTTTTTTATACTTTCCTGTTCCTAGCTTTATAATAACACGTTATTTTATGTGAAAAAGGTGGAAATTTTATGTTTGCACAATAATGCTTACATGTTTCAAAATATAATATGTAAAGAAAGCTTAAGAACTGTCAAAACAGCGAAAAGTTACAGTAATACTTGTTTTCGCAAAAAAAAAACATTAAAAAAAAGGTTTTTCTTTAATATTAATCAGACTGCATATTTAAAAGTTTTTTTAAATCCAAAACATCTTTTCTTTATAAAAATTTTCGATATTATAAAAAATAGAGGTACTTTCTTTCTAAACAAAATTTTCACATTTTTTTCATACCTCGTACACCACTGCAAAAAATTCATATCTGATTCTGATGATTGCATTTTAGGTTCTGGACCATGCAGAACTTTTATAAAGAGTAAGTTTTTTTCATAAAATTAATAATAAAAAAGTTTTCCATATGGTGCGAACTTAAGTAGACACACTGTATATATACAGTGGCCTAGATAATTTTATTTACTGGCGGGGGGAGGGTAATGGGGTAATTATGCCGAATAGGGTTTTCTGCCAATTTTAAGATTTTTAAAAAATTTTGGCTTACATGTTATCTCTTATTTGTTCCTAATAATAGTGTAATGGCGCAGTTATAAATAATTTAGTATTTTTTTGTAAAAAAATAAAAATTGTAAATTTTCGAAAGTTATTCACTCTTATTATGAACAATCGGCAACATGGTATAAATTTCTACATTTCAAAGACGAGTTCGTTGATTTCAAGTATATCTATCCTTATTGTTTTCTTATAAAATAGGCAAGACAGAGATAAACCGCTTTGAACAGTCCATGAAGATCACAGTTCATTTCATTTGATACTCTTCTAGAATGTTATGTGATGCTATCCTTTAATTTTGTATAGTATAGAAAAAAGATGGAAATAATCTGTAGTGTGAAACGAAGGTATTAATAAAATGAGAGGGTAAATAATAAATTGTTCTAGTATCTAAAAGACAAAATCGAGAAATATTTAGAAAAAATAGATTATTTCTGGATTTGTGCAGAACTTAAAAGGTAAGCATATAAATACATATAAAAGGCAGGGGCTGGTAAGTAAATCATTGCTAGTTAATGAGTTTTCATAAGCGAAAGAGCTAAAAATAAGAAAGTTAATAGTGTTTCAGTTGCGAAAAAAGTGTAGTGCCTATTTTACCAAATAAAATGGAGTGCAATAGCTGTGAATACTCGCTAAGAGACTTTATACAACTTTTAGTCAATAGAAGGCAATTGGTAGATTTTTTAATCAATCATGGAGTACTACCACGCTTAAATACATGTGATTCTTGTGGCCGAGTATTGGAGGTAAATATCAATAGTTTGTTTTTTACTTGCTCTAAAATAAATAAGAAGGGGAAAAAAGTTAAAAAATGCAAATTTAAAAAAGTGCTAAACTTGGAACCTGGTTTTATAATGCAAAATTGTCAATCGAAAATGTTTGCTATTTAACAGTGTTATAGGCTACGGATTCCATTTCCAAGGCAGAGGTTTATTATGAATGAGCTAAACTGCAATTCACATACCGTTGTGGACTGGTCTTCGTTTTGTAGAGAGATTTGTGTACAGTGGGTGAATAATAACTCAGAAAAACTTGGAGGTGCCGGAAAAACAGTAGAAACTGACGAAGCAAAATTTGGCAAACGGAAATATAATAGAGGAAGAAGAATAGAAGGAAAATGGGTTTTTGGAGGGTTTGAGAGAGAAAGTAAAAAAGTTTTTTAGTGCCAGTTCAGGACAGAACTACAGATACCCTTTTGGAAGTGATCCGTGAATGGATTTATCCAGGTACCACCATCATTTCGGATTGTTGGAAATCCTATGATGTTTTAAAACATGAAGGATTTCAACATTTACAAATAAATCACTCGTTGCAATTCGTCGATCCAAATGACCCAAAGGTACACACACAAAACATCGAACGTACATGGAGAAATGTCCGAGGAGCAGTTCCAAGGTATGGAAGGAAAGAAAATCATTTTGTAGGCTACTTGGCTGAATTTTTATTCAAAAGAAGCAACACATTTCCCCATGATGTTCATGTCTTTTTAAAGAAGTTGCCAGGATTTATCCCCCTTCGTTGTAGTTTCATTTCATTTTAATTTATTCATATTTATTTGTAGTTTTTAAGATTTATAAATTTTATAAATAAAACTTGGTTTATTACAATTGTAAATTATTTTTAAATAATAAAAACTTTTTTCACTTACAAGGTTGTTTTTTATTTATTCCCTGTTTCTTTTGGTTGGTTTTCAGTATTTAAAAACAAGCTGGCTGGTTAATTAAAGCTGTTTTTATCCTTGATAAAGCGAATAAAAACGGATATAACTAACCAGAACTAACAGTTTTGGGTAATGGTTAGTTCTGGTTAGTTAAATCTTTTATAACAACGGCTTATATCTGTTCAACTTTACGCATCCGAGTTGTATATGTAGTGGATTTTTTAAATAAAATTCAACGTGCCGTAAGTCACGGTCAGGTTAGTTCTGGTTAGCAAAGCGTTTTTTTTTTTAATTGGCTTTAACTCATTTTACCTATTTTACCCGGCCCATCACCCCTATTCAATTCTCGGTCCCGTAAGTTAATTAAGTTAAAATTAATTAAAAACGGGATATTTTGGATCAGCGCCACTGGTTTTTTATTAGGAAAAGGGTCTAAGATCAGTGAGTATCATTTATTTTAAAAAATTCATCAAAACGGCAAAAAACCCTTTTTTCACAATATTTTTATTAAAAAAAATTGGACGAATTTACTTTTTACCTTTTGACATAATATTTGATGTTGCCAATTGCTTTTACATTTTACTTGCTATAAATGGCGTTTTCGTAACCTGAATTTGTCATTTAGAGGTTATAAATTAAGTTTTTCATTTTCTTTTAAATTTCTTATTTTTTCATCAAAAATATTCGGAAAAAATATAATTTTTACTTAATTCTGTATGTGATCTTGGCAAACATTCACTCATTTTACTCATTTTACCCCGCCCAGCACCCCTATTCACTCCCCGGTCCCGAAAGTTTCTTTAGTTATAATTAATTAAAAACGGGATATTTTGGATCAGCGCCACTTGTATTGTATTTAGAAGAGGGTCTAAAATCAGTAAGTATCACTTTTTTTTAAATCTTAAAAACGGCAGAAAACCCTATTCGGCACTGTTACCGGTAATGGGATGAATACAATATGTTTGAATTTTTTTATGCCAAAATCAAGATCGAACACTTTGACTGACTTTATTACTTTGCATAAATTACTAAAAAACAATAAAAAGGGTTTCCCCTTATCTACGCCAGTGATTGTATATTAGTTTTAAAAATACAAAACTAACATATTTCGTTAAGAATCTAATTTTAAAGGTTTAATTCTAACAAGGTAAAAGTTGGATCTCTCTTGGGTTATTTCCAAAGAGCTTTTAAGAAGGGAGAAAAATATTACGTATGGGATCCGAGGTAACAACTAGCACAAACATGCGTCAAAAATATATGTAAAATGAACCGCTGTGTGCAATAAGTGACATATGCGCAGTTGTCCCTTCCAAATAGTCACTTTAATCATATACCGTGGCGACGCCAGTTTTTGGTTTTGAAGTGCGGGGATGCCGAAAATTTCTAGCGGGGGCCCAATGAAAAAAATTTAAATAGTTACAATTTGTAACCACCAAAAAAAGTCCTCACGTTTATAAGACGGACCCTAAATGCGTTTTCTTTAAAAAAATTAATGTCTATTGGCGTTTTTGACTGAGCTTCTAACATTCGCGACCTGCCAGGAGGGGAGCCAAACATATTTTAGGGGGAAGCCTGGCCACTCCTGGTCCTCACTAGAGTCGCTCCCGAGCGTACATTCGAATAATTAACATGTTGATGAATAGCTCGGCAAGGCACCCAATTTTTTAAAAAGACACCTTTAATATTTATTTATTAATATACACACTAGAGGAACATGTCTCCAAATTTTTTAGTTCTTTAAAATCCACAGAAAAAAGTGAAGAGTCCATTTTTGCTTTATCAATTATTTAAACAATAAATTATTGCCAAATATATTTAAAATTATCCAGGGCCGGATTTAAGGAGGGGCCGGCGAGGCACTTGCCCAGGGCCACCACACAAACGAATTTATTGGCCTCCACCTCAATTTTTTGGGGGTATAAAAATCGAATTTGTAATTTCATTACTTATTTATTGAGGCCCTTTTTTTTGCTTTTGCTCTCTTGGGTACAAAAATCCATCCACTTTTACTTTAAGGGGGGCCCACAGGCTTATTGCCCCAGAGTCCCCACACCTCTAAATCCGGCCCTGAAATAATAAAGAAGAATGAAAAGCCCTTATGTGTATAAAGCTGGCTGTCCATGAGAGCGGTTAATTCAGCGTTGTGATTGGCGAGAAAAGGTTTTTGAATTTGCACTAACCAATCAACGCTGAATTTATCATCCGCGAGCGGAAAACCGCTCTCATGGACAGCCGGATTAATTTCTCTATTTCTATTTTCCTTTTCCTTATGTATCTTACAGGATACCAGCCCTGGGTGGCTTTCCAGTGACGAAAATTTTTGTGCTTCACGCTCCAGGGCTTGAAGCTCTTGAACTGCTCTAAAAAGTTAGTCACTGGAACGCATCCTTAGACAAGGAAAGATAGAAACTTTAAGAAATTTTAAAATTTCGTTGTTTTTAACCTTTCTTGGCTTTATAATATTAATCTCTTTTAATTATCTAATTCCATTTTAAATAAATAATTTTAAAAAATCCATCCTTAACCATAAAAAAACACGTTTGAAGCACAAAAACCAAAAGAGGGGTTGGTGCATGAGAGGCAAGGGAAAGAAAAACGGAGTAGCTCAGGTGCATAACACTTTCCGTCACTGGAACGCCATAAAGTAGAACGAAATGCTCCTGAGCTACTCGGGAGCGCTCTATTTGCGTCACTAGAAAGCCACTCAGAGGGTCTTTCCAGTGACGAAAATTTTGTGCGTCACGCTCCAGGGCTTGAAGCTCTTGAACTGCTCTAAAAAGTTAGTCACTGGAACGCATCCTTGACAAGGAAAGAGAGATACTTTAAGAAATTTTAAAATTTCGTTGTTTTTAATCTTTCTTGGCTTTATAATAATAATCTCTTTTTAATATCTAATTCCATTTTAAATAAATAATTTTAAAAAATCCATCATTAACCATAAAAAACACGTTTGAAGCACAAAAACCAAAGAGGGGTTGGTGCATGAGAGGCAAGGGGAAACAAAAACGGAGTAGCTCAGGTGCATAACACTTTCCGTCACTGGAACGCCATAAAGTAGAACGAAATGCTCCTGAGCTACTCGGGAGCGCTCTATTTGCGTCACTGAAACGCCACTCTGAGGGTCTTTCCAGTGACGAAAATTTTTGTGCGTCACGCTCCAGGGCTTGAAGCTCTTGAACTGCTCTAAAAGTTAGTCACTGGAACGCATCCTTAGACAAGGAAGAGAGATACTTAAAGAAATTTTAAAATTTTGTTGTTTTTAACCTTTCTTGGCTTTATAATAATAATCTCTTTTTAATATCTAATTCCATTTTAAATAAATAATTTTTAAAAATCCATCCTTAATCATAAAAAAACACGTTTGAAGCTCAAAAACCAAAGAGGGGTTGGTGCATGAGAGGCAAGGGGAAAGAAAAACGTAGTAGCTCAGGTGCATAACACTTTCCGTCACTGGAACGCCATAAAGCAGAACGAAATGCTCCTGAGTAGCTCTATTTGCGTCACTGGAAAGCCACTCTGGTGTACACAAAATAGCAATACTTAGTGGCTTTCCAGTGGCGCAAATAGAGCGCTCCCGAGTAGCTCAGGAGCATTTCGTTCTACTTTATGGCGTTCCAGTGACGGAAAGTGTTATGCACCTGAGCTACTCCGTTTTTCTTTCCCTTGCCCCTCATGCACCAACCCCTCTTTGGTTTTTGTGCTTTAAACGTGTTTTTTATGGTTAAGGATGGATTTTTTAAAATTATTTATATAAAATGGAATTAGATATTAAAAAGAGATTATTATTATAAAGCCAAGAAAGGTTAAAAACAACGAAATTTTAAAACTTCTTAAAGTATCTCTCTTTCCTTGTCTAAGGATGCGTTCCAGTGACTAACTTTTAGAGCAGTTCAAGAGCTTCAAGCCCTGGAGCCTGACGAACAAAAATTTTCGTCACTGGAAAGCAACCCTTGTTTTCGCGTTCATGTTCATGGAACAGAAAAGTATATTTCGTCAATAGTTCGTCTACAAATGGATAGATGGCGAACATTTACAAGCTGATAAACATTTATACTACTCTCTCAAAGGTGTCA
This sequence comes from Listronotus bonariensis, assembly GCA_014170235.1. Taxonomy (NCBI): domain Eukaryota; kingdom Metazoa; phylum Arthropoda; class Insecta; order Coleoptera; family Curculionidae; genus Listronotus; species Listronotus bonariensis. The sequence continues at coordinate 22,177 of JACEGR010008190.1, forward strand.
CTACATCAAAAGTACGGTAGCCCCATTCACTATTACAGTCAAATATCCTTCTTTGTGAATTCTAAAAAGTACAGTAACTCCTCAATTACGTCAGTCCAACATGTTTATGTGTGAAATTCAATAAGTAAATACATTTTTTTAAAGGTAGTAACATAGGATATCCATATAGAGATAAAAAGAGTTATTCTTGGTAGTAATTTTTTAAAATTTATATAGAACTCATATGTCGTAATAAATGTCTTTGTAGATCAGTCCTACGTTTTGAAAAATAGTCGCACTAATCACACTTAAACAAGGGTACTTCATCCGAATTTTTATGTCTAATAATATGTTTATTTAGATCACTTTTACGTTTTGTCCGATAATCACAGTCACTGCAACTATGAACAGCAACCTCATCAAAATATTTATGCAGAAGACTATGTTTAGTTAAATTCGGTTTAATATTTGTCTGATATCCACATACAGAACATGTATACATTTCTACTTCCTTAATTTCTTCACCGTTTTTATGGCGACGTGCTAAATGTCGTCTTAGAGCCTTGTCGCACTTTGTTTGATAATCACACAAATCGCATTTGTACCGCACAGTCTGACTTAAATTTATATGTTTTAAAGCGTGCTTATTTATATTGTCTTTGAAAGGTGATTGATTGTCACATTCAATGCATTTGTGCATTATAACTTCATCGGCGCTTTTATGACGTTTGATGTGTCTTATTAAAGCTTCCCTGTATATAGTTTGAAACTCACATTCATAACAGTTAAAAACCGGGATCTCATCCGAGTTTTTATGTCTAATACCATGTTTATTTAAGTTACTCTTGTACCTTGTTTGATAGTCACATTGGGCACATTTGTATATTTTTACTTCTTTCACCTCTTTAGCATGTTTTTCTTGTTTTAATTGATCTCTCCCATCGATTTTTATATGTTTTAAAGCGTGCTTATTTATATTGTCTTTGAAAGGTGATTGATAGTCACATTCAATGCATTTGTGCATTATAACTTCATCGGCGCTTTTATGACGTTTGATGTGTCTTATTAAAGCTTCCCTGTATATAGTTTGAAACTCACATTCATAACAGTTAAAAACCGGGATCTCATCCGAGTTTTTATGTCTAATACCATGTTTATTTAAGTTACTCTTGTACCTTGTTTGATAGTCACATTGGGCACATTTGTATATTTTTACTTCTTTCACCTCTTTAGCATGTTTTTCCTGTTTTAATTGATCTCTCCCATCGATTTTTATATGTTTTAAAGCGTGCTTATTTATATTGTCTTTGAAAGGTGATTGATAGTCACATTCAATGCATTTGTGCATTATAACTTCATCGGCGCTTTTATGACGTTTGATGTGTCTTATTAAAGCTTCCCTGTATATAGTTTGAAACTCACATTCATAACAGTTAAAAACCGGGATCTCATCCGAGTTTTTATGTCTAATACCATGTTTATTTAAGTTACTCTTGTACCTTGTTTGATAGTCACATTGGGCACATTTGTATATTTTTACTTCTTTCACCTCTTTAGCATGTTTTTCCTGTTTTAATTGATCTCTCCCATCGATTTTTATATGTTTTAAAGCGTGCTTATTTATATTGTCTTTGAAAGGTGATTGATAGTCACATTCAATGTATTTGTGCATTATAACTTCATCGGCGCTTTTATGACGTTTGATGTGTCTTGTTAAAGCTTCCCTGTATATAGTTTGAAACTCACATTCATAACAGTTAAAAACCGGGATCTCATCCGAGTTTTTATGTCTAATACCATGTTTATTTAAGTTACTCTTGTACCTTGTTTGATAGTCACATTGGGCACATTTGTATATTTTTACTTCTTTCACCTCTTTAGCATGTTTTTCTTGTTTTAATTGATCTCTCCCATCGATTTTACGCTTGGCATCAAGTTTATGTTTGTGATTATGGTTATATAGTCGTTGCCTGATGATGGTTTTATAGGGACACTTCAGACATTTGTAGATTATAACTTCTTTAGCTTCTACTGTACTTTTGCGTCGTTGTAAATGTCTTTTTAATTGACTTCTATGTGACGTTTGATAGTCACATTCAGAGCATTTGTACAAACGATTTTCTTTTCTTTTAATTTTTCCTTTTTCGCCATCACTGTCGGTTGAAGAAAGACTAGAAGAGTACAAAAAAAAACATAAGTTAGTCAGTTGATAATTTTTAAGATACTTATTTTACATTTACTAGCTCTACTCTATAGTTTATCTGTTTAAAATATAAAGTAATAAATCATATACACAGTGTTATTTTTGCAGTAAAGAAATTCAAAGGCTTATTTATAAGCTAATTTAGGGAAAAAGTTTATGTAAACATGGGACATGAGTCCACAAATGGTTTGTTCTCAAGGTAAAGGGGGTTAAATTTTTTTAAAAACTTTAAAATTTCCAAAACACTTATAAAGGGTGTTTCCTAATTGCAGTAAGAAAATTTACACCGGTATTTTTGAGCCAATTTTATAAAAAATGCTCATAAACAAGGGTACTTAAAATTTTTCATTCTCAAGATACCGGGTGTTAAACTTTTCAAAGAACCTTAAAATTTCGAAAACACTTTTTCACTAAAATTTGTTAGACTAAACATAAATATTATTTAATTTAGTACTTGTAATTGCCGTTACATAATTGCTAATAAAAATTATAACACCTAATTTTTAAAAGAAAAAATATTTCTCGTATGATCCAGAAATATACAATTTACCGGATTTAATTTTTTTCTGTAAAACTAAGCAAGCTACCTACAAATATTAAGAAACAAAAAAGTTGTATTTTTAAATGTTTTGTTGAACAAAATATGAAAGTAGCAAAAAGTCAGTGGCGTACATTTTTTGTCAATAATATCAGCTAAGATGCGTCCCACGCCGCCACTGGTCTAACTAATTTAAATTAAGTTAGGGCCTAATAAACCTTTTATTATAACAAATACCACAGCCAAATTTTATTAAAATCGTATAAAAAATATTATAATATTTATAAAAAACTGTTTTTTTTCAAATTTTAACACCCTGTATCTTAGAAACAAAGCATTTCCAGACCTATGTTTATATGAACTTTTTTCATAAAATTGGCTCAGGAATAGCTCCTTAATTTTTCTTACCGCAATTAGGAAACATCCTGTATATAGTAAAATTTGTTAGACTAGATATAATAGTATATTACAAGTGTGGAAACTGACTAATTTAACACTAGTGCGACAAACCCACGATTGTAAGGAAGTCATTTTCACACAAGTAATGTAAACAATTTTTTCTATGACCACAAATTATTCACCAAAAACTAAATGTAAAGTTTGTGTTCAAAGAAAAAAAAAGAAAACAAATTGAAAACTTTGCAACACTATGGTGATTGATGTAGTATATAGTTTGACAATATTTTTGTACTGAAAATCCTCTACCTAGTAGCTTTGTATAACTTTCAACATTTTAGAATATAAAAAGGTCGTCACTTAAAACATATTGCATGTTTTTTCAATGTAATTCGAATTAACATCCTGATAATACCAAATTTATTTTAAATAACAATATTGTTCTAGCTGGTATAAGGCATCTATAAAACTTTTAGAATGGTATTACATATATCACACTCTGGGTTGGCAAAATAAAAAAGCCACCTAAAAAAGCCACTGGCTTTTTGTGGGAAAAAAACCACTATAATTAACATATATATAAATAAAAAACCACCACACCAAAATCCATACAAAAGTCCAGTAAACAAACTATTTTTAACTGAAATACATAAATTATTAAAAATTCAGAAAAAATCCATCAAAATCACAAAAAGCTAATACAAAAAGCCAAAAATTCAGCCATCACTGCACAAAGAGCCGGTTTTTTGCCAACCCTGAATTCACACTAGTCTTGTAAAGTACTTTGCAACACTAGTATGATATAACATGCATTTTCTATGCATGAATACTGTGTGCTATTTGCTATTTTCACATGCGGTCGTAGGAAAACGGTATTTTATAAGGTATTTGTTGTGGTTGGTCCATAACTGCTGATAAGAAATAATAGCACTTAATTTTTAAAAGAAAAAATTCCCTAATGATTCCTTTAAGGTCCAGAAATACGCAATTTAGCGAATTTATTTTATTTTTCTGGAAAACAAAGCAAGTCACTTTAAAATATTAGAAACCAAAGTCAGTGGCATACATTATTTTTGTGAGAAATACTTGTTTATGTGCAACTCGAGACGCCACTGGACCTAATAAATTAAATTAAGTTGGAACTTAATAAGTCTCTTACTGTTATTATTATATTGGCTTAATTTCATACAAATCGGATAACAAATATTTAAGATATTAGGTAATAAAAAAACATTTTTTTTAACTTTAACACCCTGTATCTTGAAAACAATGCATTTCCAGACCTATATTTACATATATAAGTCATTTTTTCATTGAATTAACTTAGAAATAAACCCTAATTTTTTTTAACACAATAAGGTAACATATTTTATACACAAAATAACCCAATGGCAGACTTATTTTACTAAAATAATAAATATGTAGCCAACCTGTCTTCCTGTTTCTTCACATCCAAGTCAATTTCTTCACATTTTTTCAATCCATGTTCCATTCCGACTGTTTCCATGTTCTCACTATTTTCCATTGCTGGACTAAAAATAATTTAGATAATAAATGTTACTTTTAGATACAATATTCTTATTACTTATATTAAAATGTAGTGAGGAGGGATACTTGAAAATTAAAAAAGGCTAAAATCAGCTCCTAAGATTTTCAAAATATCAATTAAGCAATTTTTGTGGGATGCTGATTTCAAATCTAAAGGTTAAATTACCTTAAATAAGCTCTGATATTCTCTTTTCAAAAAAAAAAACAACCTACTGTTGTTCCTGAACATCATATGCCAATGGTAAATAAAAATATTTACTATGCCAAATACTTTATTTTTCATACATACCACAAATTATTATCCTGAATGTCAGCATTATCTTCTATTTCGGTAAACTCATCTTCATTTTTAATCAATTCAGTTTTTATATGTTCAAATGACCGCTCATATTGATATGAAGAGCATGGATCTACAGACCTATAAAATATACAGGGTGTCCAAGAATATGTGGCAATCTCTCATTCATATATTTGCTAAATAAAGAATTTAATAATAATAATAATGTATGTAAAGAGGGACTTTCTAGTCAGTTCTACAATGTCTTAACCCACAGAATAACTGCCAAGGGCACTTGCATACTTTGCAAGCTTTACATTATTTTATCTTAAATATGAACTACCAATAAAATAAATTTATTTTTCTCCGTTACAAAAAGGTACATAATAATGTAATTATACAGGGTGGTCCATTATGTGTGTAACAAATGGGAAACTTTTTATTTGTAATTTGTCCAAAAAGAAAAACAAATCCAAGTAGGTGATATATTAATGAAAGTCCCATTTATTTGGCTTAAGATCAGACTTTGACCTAACCTAAAACTGCCAATCTTTACTGCAATTATTATTCTTAAAGCTACCAATAGGATGATTTTATGATTATTGAAAAATAAGTTCAATAGTAAAAAAAAAAACGTTTTTTTATAAAACCATTCAGTTTGCTGTAATCAGCTTTAAGAAAGAATTTTAGAGGATATTGTGCACTTTAGAGGTGAAGTCGAAGTGGGAGCCAATTTGTTTACCTTAATACATTTTCCGTCTTAATATTTGTAGTATCAATAGACTCAAAAATCTCCTGATCCAATATTTCCTGTTTAATATTAGTAACAATATCGGGAACATCCATATAGTCTTTTACGCTAGCAATCTTCACTCCATCCAATGGGTCATCTAAATTCTGATTGTCTTCGATACTCATATTTATTAATTTATTTCTAAATCGCCAACAGCCAAATATTTTATTTTATTTTACTTATTTTCCTTTTTGTATATCAACAAAAACAAAAATAATCTACGAACGGTTGACACATTTCAATCACTTGATAGCGTGTTCCATTTATAAAACTAGTGTAGAGTAAGTGCAATATTTGAGTTCCATTAGTCAATTAGGGGCGTATTATTCTTTCCAGCAATATACATATTATACATGGTAGTAATAATAAATTATTATTACGGGCATCAGGCGCTGTACAGTCGAATCGTTTTTTTAATAAACCACTGAAAATTTAATCGTATCCAACATAGTGCAACTATCATGGAGGAATCATGTAGGGGAAAATCATATTACAGATCCAAAAATTCAAAATAGGATTATAATAGATGCTTATACTTTTAAGTGATGGTATTTATATTTGGGTACACGCCAAATCAGATCGTGTTTACTAAAACAAAATAAAGAAAACATCCGAAAAAACCCAAAAAATTAAAATAAGTACAATATTCTAAAAACTAAATCTCAGATTTTTAAAATTTTAGACTTGATTAATAGTTACCTCTTATTTTTAATTTAATTTTATCTTGACAACGGTGGCAGATTTACTACAGAAACGTCGGTTTTTAGTTACTTATTTTAAATTTTTTGGGGTTTTTCTTTATTTTGTTTTAGAAAAACGATCCCATTTGGCAAGTAGCCAAATAAATACCATCCATTAAATGAATCCGCTGAACCAATACAGAGCATGGCTTACTTTTAAGGACAGAATCCACAAAAGCTCACCCTGTACGGATAAAAATGTCATTTAACTTTCAGGGTATAAAATTGCCAATTTTGGAATAGTTTAGGATATAAAATGTGAATTATCGAATTCTAACTATCGATTTAAATTAAGACACAAAATGTTACAACTTGGTCAATCCGGGGCTCATTCAGAATCGACGCTCGGTAAAGACATGCGCTATAAGCAAGAGTTATCAAAACTGAACATATTTAACAAATTCGTTTGGCGATATCACAAAATGGGTAAATTCTATCTCAAGGTTGTAAAATCTGAATGCACCCGAGCTGATAAAAATGGATATCTAGATTCAAAATGGTGACAAATATTTACCCAAGGAAGATAAACTTTTTAATAAGGAGCGCTCGATTTTTCATATTTGTCCGAAAATATAGGTTATGTTTGTGACGTCATTCTTTCGCCATAATATTTTTTTATCTGACAAAATAAACCAATACTTGCATACCATAAAATAAAATCACTAAAAAAACTTTAAAAATTTGTATCTTACCCTTAATAACGATTCAAACGTAAATTCCTTGTAAAAAATAACCGAAGGTCAGTGACCCCCTGCTTACAGGTTTTAAAATTCTCTGTAACTGCAGTACTAATAGCTACTTAATTTAACTATAAACAGTAAAAACTAAATATATACAGGGTGTCCGGCAAAATGTGGAAATCTCTCGCACACGTATGGAACAGATGAAAATAACACGACAAGTTCCTATAAAAATTTTCCGTTTAAGCCCCCTACGGAGATATGATCCCCTAAAGGGGGCAGCTAGAAAACGATTGTTCGTGAATAACTTTTAAAGCGCTCTGTATAATTTGATAATATTTTAGTACGATGCATACTAGTAAAGACCTCTTAAAATAGTGCCCTTGAAACTTATGTCGCTTCTTTAGTTTGCCAGGGACGGACTAGCTTTCGCACATTATTGATAATATTTTTTACGCCCTGTATGGTGAAGACACAAAAATATGTTTTTGGGTAGTTTAAACCTTTTGCTAAAAAAAGGTACTCTTGTTTGACATCGATAAAATGAGCCGTTTTCGAGTAAAAAATTATTTTAACAATAAGAGTTTATTTTTGTTTAATAATACAATATTTTATTTTCGATGTAATTTGTAATTTTTGATTCAGTATTGAAGTCCTCTCGTAGCAGGTTAGGAATTTATTACTTGTACTAATTATTACTCGAAAACGGCTCATTTTATCGATGTCAAACAAGAGTACCTTTTTTTAGCAAAAGGTTTAAACTACCCAAAAACATATTTTTTGTGTCTTCACCATACAGGGCGTAAAAAATATTATCAATAATGTGCGAAAACTAGTCCGTCCCTGGCAAACTAAAGAAGCGACAAAAGTTTCAAGGGCACTATTTTAAGAGGTCTTTACTAGTATGCATCGTACTAAAATATTATCAAATTATACAGAGCGCTTTAAAAGTTATTCACGAAAAATCGATTTCTAGCTGCCCCCTTTAGGGGATCATATCTCCGCAGGGGGGCTTAAACGGAAAAATTTTATAAGAACTTGTCGTGTTATTTTCATCTGTTCCATACGTGTGCGAGAGATTTCCCACATTTTCCCGGACACCCTGTATAAAAGTCCAATGACTAAATAGCAAAAAAATAACACCAAAACCTCGAAAAAACCTTCCAGTACGATTGTAAACAAAGAATTACGGGAAAAGATTACGTCACAAAATTTAGCGAACTTAGGCTTAAGTGGGATCGAGCGCTCCATATTAAAAACTTTATTTTCCTTGATATTTACCATGTTTACAGAAATTACCCGATTTTTGGTTTGTGTCCCGGCTAGAAGCACTTTTGAAAACAAGGTATTATATTTAAGAAAAAATATTAGGGGCTGTATGTCCAACAACCTAAATATAACTTAACAGTCAACGTTACGGAAAATTGTATAAAAAACAAAAAACGCAAAAAAATGTTACTTTGTACATTTTCCTTTTTTGCTGACTTTTTACCAATAAACAATAAATTTTTAAAACATATATCAAAACATATGATACTGACTGCAACAACAGCAAGCAAAATATGACTTAGAAATGTCATAGTGCTCCAAAAGGGTTCGAAAAGCTTCCGACGAGGGCGCTTATTTTCAATCGCTAATACACATATTTATAGTAACTAGAAATCTTTATTTTCATTTGTTTATTCCGCTGGGGTAAAATTTTTACTCTAATTAAGATTACTATTTTAAAACATTACAAACTAATACTTAAGGTACATATATCTATTTTAAAACAATAATATTATAAACTAATTGAGGTCACTGTTTTGGCTATCTCTAGTTGAAGGGCTTAGGGAGATAGGGGTATTGGGAAAGGATTGTGAAGTTGGGGCTGTTGGTACAGAACAGGAAGATGTCAATTGATGGGGAACTAAAGGTTGGTTTAAATTAAATCCAGAAAAATGAGATTGATCATATACATGAAACTGATATGATGGTAGATTATTGTCATTATTATATTTTCCTCTATCCGCATCAAATAATATTTGCATGATTGCCTGTTGTACATTGGTACAGGCAGTAGAAGTGTAGCGCTGCAGCTTTCTTGCCACTAGTTTGCCAAATGCATCATTTTCAGTTTCAGATGTACGCGAGGTCTCTAAAATTTTAAACATTTTATTAAGTCTGCAGTCTTCAACACTACGTGTCCTTTTTCGTTTTGTTACTAGAGTAGAATAAGGGGGTGTAATTCTTCTGACTGATTGATGACAGTTCGGTGAATTTGACGCAACACTTTCAGCTGAATATGATGCAACATTTTCAGATACATTTTCAGGTAAATCTTCAGCAGTATCTCTTAGATTTTCAGATAAAATTGATTCCTCTTCTTGTTGTTTATCACTCTCTTTATCCACTGTCTAAAAACAAAATTAAGTTTAAGGCAAGGAAGATAAACTTTTTAATAAGGAGCGCTCAATCTCATTTAAGTCTATGTTCACTAAATTTTGTGACGCAATCTTTTCCCTTAATTCTTTGTTTACAATTGTACTGGAAGCTTTTTTCAAGGTTTTGGTGTTATTTTGTGCTTTTTAGTCATTGGACTTTTATATATGTTTAGATTTTACTGTTTACAGTTAAATTAAGTTGTTATTATTGGTGCAGTTACAGAGAATTTTAAAAGCTGTAAACAGGGGTCACTCACCTTTGGATATTATTTTAAAGGGAATTTAAGTTTAAATCGTTATTAAAGTAAGATACTATTTTGTAATGTTTTTTTAAAAGTGATTTTATTTTATTTTATGCAAGTATTGGTTTATTTTGTCAAATAAAAAATATGATGGCAAAAAGGTGACGTCACAAACATAACCTATATTTTCGGACAAATATAAAAAATTGAGCGCTCCTAATTAAAAAGTTTATCTTCCTTGAGTTTAGGGCGGCTTTGACAATGCCATGTCTAAGGGCGTTTTCACACACACCGGCAAAGCCTTGTAGATCTTTTTATTACCTAAAACTTTACTATTTAACTTTTTTCCATGGGCTTGTAGTTTTGCCAAAAATTGAGAAAAACCCTTTTTACCTTTAACCCCCCTCTTTCACGCTTCCCGACCTTTAATCGCACGTAATTTATTTTTCCTTAAATTTTTGTTATATTTTCTACCTTTACCTTAAGTTTTTTTTATTATTTTTCGTTGGAGAATTATTACTTAAATTTGTCGGTAAAGTTGGTGAACACCCTGTATAAATTACATTTATATTGTTTAAAATATGCTAATAATTATTTTAAAAGATTTCTGATTTTTTAATAATATAAAAGAAACAAGTTAAAAAAATTTTTAATCAAAATCGGAGCTGTTTCTAAGGACTTTTGACAGGTGCGCTTGTGGCTGCTTCGGTTGTATCGGCAAGCGTCGATCTCCGGAGTTAAGCAGTGAAGTGCGCGCCCATAACTTGGATGGGTGACCGGCGGCACACGGTGTTCTGCTCGGGGGTGAAAACGGACCGAGCAACAACCATCCAAGTTATGGAATGAATGGTGTGTGAATGGGAAGGAGTAGGGGTCAAGGTACAATAAGCCTTCAGGCTGCAGTGCACCACCTAGGGGGCGGTCGTCGGCCTGGGTGGGATGACCCCAAAAGGGCGAAAAAAAAAAAAGGACTTTTGATGAAAAGGCTTCATGGAAGCGACTATAGGGGTAAAACAAGGATTGACACAACATTGTAAAAGTCACCCTTAAAAACAAATTTAAACTTACTGTGTTTTGACTGCTTGTCCTATATTCATCTCTGTCACAAAGAAATAACAAGCTTTTAAATGCAAACCAACTGCTTTCGTACACCGCATCACTTGCTAAAAACGAATGTTTGTTTAAAAACGTGGTAAAAATGTCTCATATACAGGGTGCTTCCTGTGAGCGGTAAAAGATTTAAGAGCAGATTCTTAAGCTAAGTTTCTGAAAAAAAATCCTGTGAACATTAGGATGAGTAAAAAAATTGACTATTTTTATTTTGACTTCTGGCACTAAGAAATTGGTCCCTAGACACCTCCAGAGAATGCTCGGCGACGATGAGGTTTCAATTTTAATAGAAAGATGCTGCCTCATTACGGTTTTGTATATTTTTCTCAGTCACTATACAAAAAAATCATATCTCACAATTTGTTAATCATACGGCAAAATTTTAAAGAAGTTTTTGTAAAAATTGAACGCTCTACGAAAAGATTTTTATAAACCTTTTTGATAAATCTAACCATTAAAAAGATATTCAGAACAAAGATTAAAGAATTTTAAAAAGATACTATATACAAAAAAGTTGTATTATTAATTGCTTAATTATAAAAAAATATAAAAACGTGAAAAAAGTCAGTGGCGTACTTTTTTTCTTAATAATATAAGTTGCGGTGCCCACTGAGACGCCACTGGAACCAATAAACAATTATTTAGGCCTAAATAAGCGCCTTATTACTTTAAATACATTTGTTAAATTTTATCTAAATCGGCCTAAGCATATTAAAAATATTTAGAAAAAACTATTTTTTTCTTAAATTTAACGCCCTGTATCTCAGTGAAGGTACGCGCACATACGTCGGCATCGGACGGACGGGACGGATCGGAAAAAATAGTTTTGGTGAAATTAAATGACACACACGCACATGCGAGTCATGGGTAAACCATGGTTTAGTATAAAAGTTTGCACCTTATCACCCATGTTGTTGTTGGTAGAAATCGGCTTAAATTCTTGTCAAATAACGCAATTTCTGACCTGTATGGCACATATGAAACGGTAATGGCCGGATTTTAATTTAAGTTGCAATATTCTCGCGGAATTTTTAAATCCGGTGCAAATTGCCCGCACATAGGTGCACTACTTCATTAAATTTCATTAAAACCATTTTTCCGATCCGTGCCGTCCGTCCGATGCCGACGTATGTGCGCTTACCTTAAGAAAGCAACTCCTGACATATTTTTATAGGAACTTTTATTTATAAAACAACATAAGGAATCACACCTTGAAGTTTCGTACCGTTGTTAGAAAACACCCTGTATATACAGTGAGGATTTATTTATTTATTACATGTAAAGTACAAAGGGAAGACAAGATAAAAAAACAGAAACAATAAAATAATATAAAATATTACCTAAACCTAACAAGTGCCAAGAGGCAAACATCTAAAGTTCGATAAGCAGCTTTTCAAAGCACAGCCTTCAGCAGTCTTAGATTATCATGAAATATATCTGTTTGTACTTGACTAAGAATCTCATTAGCAACAACCATCATTCTGTTGAAAGGAGATATACTACTAGGATTAACGCTAAATATATTTCTGTTACTTAAATTTCTTAATTTAACCTTAGGTACATTAAAATCAATAAATTTATTAAATTAATATTCTTATATTTAATATTATTAATAATATAGAACAAGTATAACACAGCCTGTTGTTTTCTTCTCTGTAAGAGAGATTCAAAATTAAAGGTATTAAGCATTGATTCATATGAGACCTTGTATGGGTATGTATTGTACTTTCTGACATAGAGGTACCGTAAAAACCTTTTCTGCACCCTCTCAATATGGTCAATATGCACAGTCTCCAGTGGCATCCATATTTGTGAGGCATACTCCAGGTGAGGCCGCACCAGTGCATTGTACAATTTAATTATGGTAGGTATTTTGAAGTTTTTAGAGTTCCTAATTAAAAATCCCAAAGCTTTAATGGCTTTTTTCGTCATGTATGCGAAATGACTATTAAACCTTAAGTTAGATTGAAAAAGAACTCCCAAGTCTTTTATTTCATTTTTACGATTCAAAGAGATATCACCAATTTTGTAGTTACCTAGTACTGGGTTGGCTTTTCTAGTAAAAGTTACAACAGAACATTTATTTACATTAAGAAGCATTTTATTGTCATCAAACCACTTACTTATTCTACTAATATCAGCCTGGACTAGATCACAATCTGATTGAATCCTAATAACCCTGAAGATTTTAAAATCGTCCGCAAACATTAGCCCAATGGGCCCGGAAAGGCAGTCTGGCAACGAATTTATAAAACACAAAAAGAGCAAAGGTCCCAAATTGCTCCCCTGTGGAACGTCAGAGGTTGCAATGAAGGATATTAAAAATCCTCCCCCTTTATCTTTGGAATGGAACATAGAACGAGATATGGAGATTGGGTAAAATTTGGGTAAAAGGGTGTCAGTTTAACTACTTTTTGGCATAAAAATAATTCTGGTCAAGTGGCCAAGTGCCAAAGGGACACTAGCAACTTTTTTCAAATAGAAAGGGGTGTCACGTAGCACCTCGTTTTAAAGGCCTTTTCATTCCCTAGTCATCACCGTTTTATTTTTAAAAATCGGCCAATTCGTTCTAGAGTTACAAGCGTTTAAAGTTTCAAATTCAAATTCAAATTTTTATTCATGTTGTCGTCAAAAATCATCATCCATGTTTAAAGCTTGATTATTCGAAAACGGTTAGTCTGGCGAAAATTTATTATACCCTATTTTTTTGCAAGATATAGTAATAAAAATGTCTCGGGACGGTTAGAAGGTTGTAAACCATAGGCGCACCAGTCTCTGTGCAAAGAACAGGTAGAAATACACCGAAATGCGTTAAATAAGGATTATAAATTTTATATATATTTTAGTATCTTTCCGTATGTGCAACTGAGTGGTTATAAATTGTTAAAGTATTGTTCAAAGTATTACAGTATTGTAAAAATGGCTTCTCCGCAGAAACGCGCATGTCTCGGCCATTTAACTGTAAACGAAAAGCAGATTGTTAAAAACGTATTCGATTATACAGGGTGCGGCAGAATGGACTCCCACATTTGGGTAGCAAATAAAAAGTCTACTATAAAATATGAAGCTAAACTTTTATTATTCTCAAAAGAGCACACTTTAAGGTTTTTAACTATGTTTTCAAAATTATATCGTGTAAGTGACGGCCGTTAGCAGCGACACACATGCGAAGGCGTTCCTAGAAGTTCCGCATCACTTTTATCACCATATCTTGAGGAATAGCAGCAGTTTCATCTCGGATCGCTGTCTTGATTTAGGAAAGTCAAGAACCAGTTGCCCTTAAGTTAGCAACCCATTTAAAAATTGTTTTCCGGTCTGGAACAGAGGCATTCGGAGGCAGGAAGCGCGTACAAAATGCTCTTTAAGCTGGCTTAAAAAGACATTCAATCCTGGTTGATGCAACAAAATATTGAACATCCTACAGATAGTGTTAAACTAGAGTTGTTGCAGTTAGTAAAAAGTGAAGTCGCCACAAATAAAGCTAAGTACACACGTTTTGTAATTGATGAAATAGCCAAGAAACAAAATATAACTGTATATCGGCTGCCACCTTATCACTGCGAACTAAACCCCATAGAACTTATATGGGCACAGGTGAAAGGTGAAGTAGCCAGAAATAATACTACGTTTAAACTAGTAGATATAAAACATTGCCATATCTAATGCTACCCCAGAAAACTGGAAAAAATGTGTCGAACATGTATTAGAAGTAGAAAATAAAATGTGGTCTTTGGATATAATAGTAGATACAACTGTTGAACCTCTAATTATACAAGTAGACTCATATGACTCAAGTAGTGATAGTATGTCAGATATGGAAGAATGTGAATAACTAGATGTAGATTATGTAGCATATTTAATTAGGTATAGATTATATTTTAAATAATTATTTTTTGACTATGCATTTTTAATGTGTATTATTTTCTTAATAAAATGGTTATTATTAACTATAATTATACCAACTGTACAATATTGATATACTATAAATTTTAAAATATTTTTTTACACATATAAAAGAAACGAGATTTTCATTTTACCTAAACTGTTTAAAAATGGTAAGTTCCCAAAAATAAACTCAAGCGCACCGCCACTGTCAAGGTTTTTATCACATTATTCCCACGTAAATACGGGTAAACATCTGTTAATCTGTTATTTCTTTGTATTTAACCCAAGAGGTTGACGAATATTAGAGCAGGGTCTGCCGGCCTAAAATTATGATGCCTTATCAGTACATTACAGGTAGAATTGAAGAAAAATATTTATACTCGGACTAACATAGAAAGCGAATTGCCATAAAATTAAATGATTTATTACTCTCTCTTGCAAAAAAATAGAGTATAATAAGACCTTTTTGGAGGCAATTTAATTCCCTATAGGTATATGTACATATACATTTTCTTACCTCGATAGTTAGGCAGCTTTGACGCAAAAACTAAAGTACAAATACACAATCTAAATTAAAGGAGACGGACCTCTAAATATTAATATTAAAGGCTCAAACATTCATGATATTTTGTTTAAATTTAATCTCCCAGAAAACAAATAAAACATAAAAATACTTTGATATTTTCTTTTCGTCACCCTAAACAATATTTTCAATACATTGAAAAAAAAGTCGATTTTTTGGCCCATTCTAACAGACACACTGTATTTAGATAAATAATTTTAGTTGCTTACCCACTCCTGAGACACGACTTTTCCTAATTTTCGCCTTTTCCCTCCGTAAAGATGAAAGAATTGAGTTCATCTTTTTTTTACACTCTTCTATGTCAACATTTAGTTTTTTAGCAATTCTGGACCATGCACCCTGTTTTTTAACTTTATTAAAATGGTGTGGATGCTTCGCCTTCCACAATAGCTCATTTTTTTATATTCATGAATTAACCATAAAACTTTTTCTTCATTCCACTCCATTAGGGTGTACCTAAATGATTAAATAAATAACAATATCAATATTCTTTCAAAAAATTATCACTTTCACTTCCATTGGTTGCAAGTTGCCACCTGGTCAAGTGATCATAATCACTTGACTAGGTGACAAATCCAATTTATTTATTTATTTACGGGCAAGACCCATTTACAAATTTACAATGTTTGCAAATAAATTTAATATTCACAATAATTAAAGTAATAAATATACATAAGTTGCATTAATAATAAATAATCTAATATTATCACATTACACATCACAGTTCAAGACGTATCACATTTTTTAAATACATTAAAGGAGGAACTAAAAAAGTTTTTGTCTACTCTATTTCCATTATTAAGCATTCTTATGATAGGAGTAAAACCTGCCGTAATTGCTTCTATGAAAATCTACAGCAAAAAGATACTGTTCTCTTGTGTTTCTTGGCGGAACCCTAAAATTGATTTTACTTAAAAGGCTTTGGCAATCAATGTTTCCATTAATCAATTTAAACAGAAAGGAAATATCAGCCTTGATTCTACGTTCCGCCAGGGAACCCAAGACCAGTCTATGCCTTCGAACATCATAGGATTCTGGGGAAAGTTAAATTTAAATGAAATAAACCTTGTGTACCTTTTCTGTACTCTCTCGATGTTTTGTATATGTACTGTATAAGAGGGTGACCACACACAGGAAAGGTACTCTAAGTTTGATCTGACAAGAGTTTTATAAATATTATTCAAACTATTGATGTTACGGAAATCCCTAGTATTTCTACACACAAAACCCAACAACTTTAAAGATTACTACTTAAAGATATGTTAATAGTGGATATGGAAGCCTAATTCAGGGATCTATTCTTGCCCCGCTACTGTTCATTCTATTCGTGAATGATTTGCAATTACCCGGACTAACCATAAAATTTGCAGACGACACATCAGCTGTAATATCAGCAAAAGACGAGCCAGAAGCACTACACAAAGTCAACCAGGTTTGTGATGCAATGAATCACTGGTGTTTCTCCAACCAACTAATACTCAATAAGGAAAAAACGGTTCATGTTCACTTCTACAAGTCTCGTCCAAAGGTTCAGCTCGATCAGGTTGAGTCAACATCAAAATTCCTAGGAACCTACTTGGACTCTAAGCTTTCATGGGAGCCTCAACTAGATCATGTATGTTCTAAACTCGCTCAGGCCTATTTTGCACTTCTTAAATTAAAGCAATCAGTCCCTCTTTCCACACAAATAACTTCCTATTATGCCTTAGCTTACCCACATCTAAGTTACAACATTATACTATGGGGCCAGGCTGTAAACGTAGCTAGAGTATTTGTCGCCCAAAAACGTCTGCTGAGACTAATGTTCGGACTTAAACCTATGGAAACATGCAGAGAAACATTTAAGAAGTATAAAATTCTCACTGTTACATCAATATATATCCTGAGATGTTCAACATACGTGTTTAAAAATCGGAGAGAGTTTAGAGAAAATAGAGATAATCATGGATACCCGACAAGAAATTCCAGAAACCTTGTGTTCCCACAACATACCTCAACACTATATGAAAAATCCCCATATTACGCCTGTGTCCGAATTTTTAACAAACTACCAAACCAAGTCAAAGAAGCAACATCGATTGGTATATTTGGAAAAAGAATTAAGCACTTTCTAAATAATAACTCCTTCTATTCTCTTAATGAATTCCTAAACCCAACGACCTGTGATTTAACCATTCCTAATTTTAATTAATCATTATGTGCCTGTTATTTTATTTTATTTTATTTATATATGTTATTTTATATTATTTACTAAGTGATGGAATTTACCTATACATATACTTTTTTATAATTTTATTGTCCATATACAATTTGTTTTAACTGTATTTTAAATTAGACTTAAGAAAATTATTAACGAAACTTCAATCATTGTATGATTTTCTAGTGAATAAAGAGAGTTTGAGTTTGAG
>JACEGR010008191.1:0-39965 GCA_014170235.1 Listronotus bonariensis
AATTAACAATTAATTGTTATAATATGAGAAAATACTAAACCATAGTATTTTTTTACTTTGTAGGTGCTTGTTGCATTATTATTTTTGGGCATGGAAGCTACCAAAAGGTGACAGGAAAAAATATCTTTTGTGGGTTAAGTCAGTCGAGTGTTAGCCGTTGCATTAGGGAGGTGTCAGCAGCATTAAATGAAGATGACATAATTAATCAGTGGATTAACTTTCCCCATAATCTAAATGAACTGCAAGACTTAAGAGCTAGGTAAGTAGGTGATCTTTTTAAAGTAAAAAATGAACTATATAATTTTTAGTGAATATCAACTTTAATGGAAACAACATCGCTGACCATATGATCATAAGATGATTATTTACTTTAATTTTTGTGACAAGTTTTATATTTTTGCTGATATTGTTAACTTTACTTTTAGGTTTTTAGAAAATATAATTTCCCGGGAGTTGTTGGGTGTGTTGATTGCACCCATATAGCAATTGTTGCCCCTAATGAGAATGAGCACCTATTTGTGAACAGGAAGAATTACCATTCATTAAATGTTCAGTTGGTATGGAAATAAGATAAGTAAATAAGTAAGTGATAACTGGATAACTTATATAATTTTTAGATTTGTGATGAGAATTTAAAAATTATGAATGTTGTTGAACGGTTTCCCGGAAGCACACATGATGCTCATATTTGGAGGCAGTCAAATATATCCCAACTGATGGAGGCTATATACCATAGACATAATGAAAACCTATTCTTTCTGTTGGGTGATTCAGGTACATTTTAGTCGAGATTTTAGTATATGGAGAGACCCCTTTTTAAATTATTGAATTGGGGAATGTGTAAGCTTATAATTTATTATTTTATAAAAAAAATTATTTTGTAGGATATCCACTTCGCCCATGGCTTCTCACACCATTGAGGGACACCATGCCAGGTACTCCCGAAGATAGATTCAATACTGCGTTGAAAAGTGTGAGGAGTATAATTGAAAGATGCAACGGGGTTTTAAAAAATAGATTTAGGTGTTTACTTAAACATAGAGTATTACACTATAGCCCTGAAATGTCAGCAAAAATTGTAAAAGCTTGTTGTGTGTTACACAATATGTGCCTGTCTGAAAACATTAATTTGCCAGTGCCTGAAGAAGTAGATGTTGATTATGGTTTTGTGAATATCCCACATCAGCCAGAAAATAATGCAAATGCAGACTTAGTTACTGCAAGGAATATTCAGCAGCAAATTATTAACAATCATTTTGTTTGAATACTTATTGATAGTTATGTAAATAAATTATTTTAAATGCAATTATTGTTTGTTTATCCTAATAGAAAATGTGTTGTGTAAAAATTGTGTTATGAATACATGTTTTAGTACTTATAGTCGTGTAAGTTTTGGGAGAAAAACCTCAAACAAAATATATCAAATCCAAATCAAACAAAAATATCTCTTTTATTTTTCAACAATATAATATACATTCTGTAAGTATCCAAGTATCACAATAAGAACACTGGTTATTACGCTTATAGCGTAGCGATAATATCTACATACTAGAAAACTTGGTAGGTAACTATACAGGGTATTTCCTAATTGCGGTAAGAAAATTTAAGGGTGTATTCTTAAGCCAATTTTATTAAAAAAGGTCATATAAACCTAGGTCCGGAAATGCTTTGTTTCTAAGATACAGGGTATTAAACTTTCCGAATGAATCACCTAAAAATACAACTTTTTGTGTCCTCATATTTTTACATAGCTTGCTTAGTTTTCCAGAAAAGAAAATCCGCTAAGTTGCATAATCCTTGACCATACAAGGGCATTTTTTTCTTTAAAAAATTAAGTGTTATAACTTCTTATTAGCAATTATGTAATAACAACAAATACTTTATTAAGCAAGGTTTATATCTAGTCTTAACAAATTTTACTAAAAAAGTGTTTTGCAAAGTTTTTGGTTTTTTGAAAAGTTTAACACCCTGTATCTTGGGAACGAAAAATTTGAGGACCAATGTTTATTCTTTGAATCAATGTTTTGTTTTTTGAATAAACATTTACATACATACATACATACATACATAGTTAATTTGGTCACTTGATATTTTTCCGTATGACGAAAGATTTTCATTTAAAAAAATTTAAACCATATTGATGCATGACAAAATCGCTGAAATCTGATATGTTGTTTTGTATGTAACATTCGTTGTTGAATTTTATTAAAGATTATAACTACTGGTTAGCTTTTTTATTAGGTTTAAATTGTAGTAATGTAAGTTTCTGTCCTTTTTTTAATACAAATTAGACAAATACGAATTTTACATACAAAACACCATATCAGATTTTAGCGATTTTGCCATGCATCAATATGATTTTTATTTTTTTAAACAAAAACCGTTCGTCGTACGAAAAAGATCAAGAGACCAAATTAACTTCAAAGTAAATGTTTATTTTAAAAATAATATTGATTTAAAGAAAAAATTCAAAACAAATCTTGTTTGAACGCCACTGGTATTTTTTAAAACTTTTACAGCAAAAAATGTAACGTAATGGTTAAAAGATGTTTACCAAATTTTGTAGACATACCTGGAGTGGTAGTAAAATTATGATAAAAAAGGCATTTTTTCTTAAAACTTTAACACCCTGTATCTTGGAAACAAAGCATTTTCAAACATAATTTTATTTAAAATTTTTTATTATTATCTTGCATTCTATATTGTGTTAAGAGGAAAATACCAACTTAAAAATTACTCTGTATAAACTTTTTCTTACCGCAATTAGGAAACACCCTGTATACTGAGTGAAACAACAGTTACAAAAGTAAATAGACTTAGTTAATCTTAACTCAAGCTATAAATAAACATAATCAGTAAAAAACAAAAGGAAAATCACATTTCTGGATTTGTAGGAAAAACATTTTTAGAATATTTTTTATATCAGTCAAAATGGAAAGAGCTTTTTCTTTTAACTCAGTGTCTTTTTTAAATGGTTAATTTTTTCTCCATAATAATTAGTCAAAATTGAGTTTCTCTGGTTAATAGAATTAACTAAATTATTGGATATGTCCAATGATCTCGCCAGCCTCATTGTTTTATTCATTTTTTTGGAGTTTGAGTTGCACTGACATGAACCTGAGAGACTTGGTCGACTGTTGCAGGTACTTTCTGTTGAATCTAGAAAATAATAGGGCCTTTAATGATACCAACACAAAATATTTTAAAATAAAAATCTGGCATATCCCCATCTTGCACCTACTCTAGGTGGTGTACAGGGTATAAGGTTCGTAAAGTGACAGATTTGACAAACCAAGAATATGGGACAAAAAGTCAAAATTAAAAAAAAAATGTTTTTCAGATATCCTAACAGGTGTTAAAACGGTTTAGCGTTTTCCCTGCGTTACCCAAAGTCGTAAATGAAATGCAGTCAACACGAAATATATGAGAACAGTAAATGTCACTTTTTATAAATATGCCTTTACAATTATTAGTTATTTGGACAATTTTTTGAAATTGGGAGGATAAGTAGACATGCCAAGGCTTTAAACTTCTGTTATATTTCATTGATACATTGCCACTTGTGTCCTAATTTGTTTTCAGGAATCTTATCATTTCTAATTTCTCGTAGCAGAGCTGTAATCTTAAGTAGCTTCTTAAAGTACTTTTTTAGCCATTCCCAGTGTAAGTTAATATTTCATTAAAAATATAATTGAACATTGAACTCTCCTATAGAAGGTGATTGAAAAGTACTTAAGAGGGTGCCGTAGCACGTTAAAATGAGCTAAATCGCGATTCGCTGCCGTTTTTGTTTTGGAAAAAGTTGTATATAGAAAAGTTTCTTAAAATGATCCAAAGATTATCGGAAAGTTAATTGATTTTTGGTAATGTTAATAATTAACACATGAAATTTCCCAAAATTACAAAACCGTAAAAATTACCAACTTTTCGATAATCTTTGGATCATTTTAAGAAACTTTTCTATATACAACTTTTTCTCAAACAAATATTTAAAAAACGGCAGCGAATCGAGTTTTAGCTCAATTTAACGTGCTACGGCATCCTGAAAATTTTCAAGCACTTTCATTTTAAACAGTTTTGGCTCACAATCTAAGGAATAGATCAGATATATTTTTAATGCAATATTCAGTTAGGCTGTGAATGGCCAAAAACTACTTAAAAAAAGTACTTGACATTATAGCTATGGACTGTAGCTTCTAGATAGTCGAAGTGACAAAACTTTTATACACTTTAGGTCCTGAAATGACACTTTAAATGTTTATTTTCAGAGACTAAACTGGTACTTTTAGTCTGTGGAGAATTACAAAATTTTCTATGAACTAAAAGTATTACTATACTTTAAAACCAGGGATTAACAGTGACACAGCACTCACCAAATGCATAAAATCGTGGCAGAACTTAAGACTATTTAGATGTTATATATTTCAGCTATTACTTACCAGTGATGTTATGCAGGAGTTGTCTTTTTCGGCATAACAATGATCATCTAACTGAGGTTCTATGTCCTAAAATAAAGTACAATACAGTATACAATAATGTGGCTGTTGTATTGTTGTTCTTGGATGGCCTAGTTTATTGACCTGACAATGAGTGTTTCAGTGTTACTTCACTTTTACTTTAAATTAATTAATATGAATTAATACAAGTAACTTTAGACAGTTTTCTCTCTTTACTTTTGAATTAACAATCTGAGGATGGGGTATTCATTTAAAGTAAAATAAATTTTGTGACAAAAATCCCATTTATCTGTCAAAAAAATTCCATTTTTTTCTCATTTTCATGGACTTGGATCCCAAGAATGGCATTTTTGTTACAGACTTTAGTCCATTTCATCAAAGGCTATCTGAATGCACCAAGGCAAAATGGTATCCCCAAACAATAATACATACTCGAAAGGATACAAATATATGGTATACTTACAAATATTTTGCAAAAAGCCTCTTCTGCTCCAGTATCCTCCTAAAATAATAACATACCTGAATTAATAACAATGTACAAAAAAAAAAAAAAAAATTACAAAAATTGTTTTACTTAAAATGAACACCTTGTATACTTACAAATATTTTCCTAGAAGCCTCTTCCAGCAATACGTAACTAAACTCAGTATTACTTCATTCAGTTACATTATTATTGCTATAGAGGTTTTGCATGTTATGTTTTTTTAATGTCTTTTAGGTCTTGGAATTATTAATTCATTTGTATTATTCTGTATATTTTAGGTGCTGTTATAATTAAAGTGACCACACGTCCCGATATTGGCAGGACAGTCCCGCTTTTGAAAGAATGTAACGCGTCCCGCCGATTTTTTGAAAAAGTCCCGACTTGTGTGGGTTCGCGTGTAATGAGTTTTTTTGTTCGTGGAGTTGAGTACCTTTTTTGCTCCTCAAAAGAAATTGTAGGATAAAAGATTACTTCTAACTGAAGTGGCATGATTTGAAAGGTGAGGACCTTTTTTTGCTTCGTGGAAAAAAGCACCAAAACAATCCATGTTATTTCACTTGTCCCGATTTCTTTTATTCAAAATGTGGTCACTTTTAGTTACAATATAAAATAATTATTATATGATTATTGTTAACCTATAAAAATAAATCAATATAATATTATGTTTGTATTTATTTTTCAAAATAAAAATCTAGGTAATGAATAATCGAAACTTTTATTTTACATAGAATGTGTTATCTAGGATTGGACTGCCTACTTCAAAGATGTACATGAGATTTTTATTTATTTATTTTTTCTAAAACATATGACCCACGCCAAAAATATACTAAATGTTATTGGCCATTGTCCCACACGGAACACACCCAGAGAATATCTTAAGTTTTAATAGTGAATCCTCTATGTGTATTTTTTCGTAAATTTGATCGATTTTATAGAAAAATCTGAAATTCTGCAAAATTATCTAAAATGTATTTAAAAAAAACTTACAATCACTTAAAATTTTTTCACTTTACAATTCTTTTATGTAAGACTTTTAAATGCGTCTGAGTATAAAGAAGCAGATATTCTTAAAAATATCTAATTTGACGACAAACTTTTATTACATGTACTAAAAAGATATCAGATAGAGGATTATATAGGGTGTTTCGTAACTGCGGTACGAAAGTTCAATGGGTGATTCTGTGGTTTAATGCAATTAATGTTCCTGGTACATATTATGTCCGGAGTTGCTTCGATTCTGAGATGAACACAAAGTCCCTAATAAAAATTGTCACACTAATGCGACATAGTCTGCGGTGGTCGCGAACTCAACTAACCACCGATCGATTATTTCTTTACAGAAATTTTCATGTAAAAAATTTGTTTAGCTGCGCCATCTCTGTAATCACTTTAGTACTACATATTATAGAAATCTACAGTGGGGTTCTAATCACGTTCACCATTTTGTCAATATTAATGTATTTCGTCAGTGGAATTCGCAAAGTGCGTAACTCAATTTTTAGAATTTTAGAGAAGCATGTTTTTAAAGCAGAAGAAGAATACAGTGATATGTGGTAGCATATGGTAAAAAATAATTTAATATAAAAGAATAAATTTTCTTTTATATTAAATTATTTTACTATATGCTACCACACATCACTATAAAATTCTGCCTTAAAAATGCTTCTCTAAAATTTCTAAAAATGGAGTTACGCACTTTGTAAATTACACTGACGATTTGTCCCTTTACAGGATTTTTCCTAACTACGGTTTTATAAAAGAAAGTTTCTGAGAACATATTATATGTTCAGAGTTACTTTGTTTCCGGCCGTACGGGGCGTTAAAGGTAAGGTTTGTTAGGCTTGAACCATTTTTTTTAGTTTAAGGATATTTATAAAATATAGACTTTTTTTTAAACTTTACCACCCTGTATCTCAGAATCGAAGCAACTCCGGACATAATATGTACCAGGAACATTAATTGCATTAAACCACAGAATCACCCATTGAACTTTCGTACCGCAGTTACGAAACACCCTATATAATCCTCTATCTGATATCTTTTTAGTACATGTAATAAAAGTTTGTCGTCAAATTAGATATTTTTAAGAATATCTGCTTCTTTATACTCAGACGCATTTAAAAGTCTTACATAAAAGAATTGTAAAGTGAAAAAATTTTAAGTGATTGTAAGTTTTTTTTTAAATACATTTTAGATAATTTTGCAGAATTTCAGATTTTTCTATAAAAATCGATCAAATTTACGAAAAAAATACACATAGAGGATTCACTATTAAAACTTAAGATATTCTCTGGGTGTGTTCCGTGTGGGACAATGGCCAATAACATTTAGTATATTTTTGGCGTGGGTCATATGTTTTAGAAAAAAAAAATAAATAAAAATCTCATGTACATCTTTGAAGTAGGCAGTCCAATCCTAGATAACACATTCTATGTAAAATAAAAGTTTCGATTATTCATTACCTAGATTTTTATTTGAAAAATAAATACAAACATAATATTATATTGATTTATTTTTATAGGTTAACAATAATCATATAATAATTATTTTATATTGTAACTAAAAGTGACCACATTTTTAATAAAAGAAATCGGGACAAGTGAAATAACATGGATTGTTTTGGTGCTTTTTTCCACGAAGCAAAAAAAAGGTCCTCACCTTTCAAATCATGCCACTTCAGTTAGAAGTAATCTTTTATCCTCCAATTTCTTTTTGAGGAGCAAAAAAAGGTACTCAACTCCACGAACAAAAAACTCATTACACGCGAACCCACACAAGTCGGGACTTTTTCAAAAAATCGGCGGGACGCGGTACATTCTTTCAAAAAGCGGGACTGTCCCGCCAATATCGGGACGTGTGGTCACTTTAATTATAACAGCACCTAAAATATACAGAATAATACAAATGAATTAATAATTCCAAGACCTAAAAGACATTAAAAAAACATAACATGCAAACCTCTTATAAAAAAAAAAAACTAGAATAACTACTGCACCCGTATTCTGTAACACGAAGAGAAGAAATTTCCTTTCTATGCAATGTAAATCATATGGCAATTTCAAGAAATTTCTTTTCTATTGAGTTAAAAATGGCACTTTATGTATAGTGACTTTTATGTCACTACTTTTTTTCTTTTCTTTTTAAACGTAGATTAAATACGTATTATGTATTTTTAGTAGGCGTTAACAAAAACTACATAAACTGAACGGTCGTTTAATTTAAAATGTATATACTTTTTTATATTTTGACAAAATAGTAGCTTGTACTTCTTGGCCCCTATCTGTAAATGAAGACCTAATAGCAAAAAGGCCTATTCTAATACGTATTTTTTTTTTAATTTCAGTTGATACCCTTAGAATTTTCCTAGGATGCACAATTAAGACTTAGATCTACGAACAGTATAATGTTAATAAAAATAATAAAGAAAGCTTAAGAACTGTCAAAACAGCGAATAGTCACAGAAACGCAAGTTTGCATATTTGAATTTTATATTTAAACTTTAACATCTTTTTCTAATTTTCAATAGGTATTATGAAACATAGAGGTACTTTCCTCGTGAACAAAATTCATATTTTTTGACATACCTTGTATACCACTGCAAAAAATTAATAGCTGATGATTGCATTTTGGGTTTTAGACGATGCAGGACTTTTTATAAAGAATAACCTTTTTCGGAAAATCAAGAATAAAAAAGTGTTCCATATGGTGCAAACTTAAGTAGAGAGAGTAGAGAAGAACGTAGGTTATTTTTTTTTAAGGTTTTTAAAAGATCTTTCTAATGACGACAAAATATACAGGGTGTTTCATTAAAAAAAGTTATTATGATGTATACCACAAACACTTAATTGTCCTTTTTTTCTAATTTTTATTCTTAAAGAGCGTTAAAAATGCTATTAGTTTGCTAATTTACACTATTTTGTATTTTGAGTAATAAGAAAGTTAACCACGGTACACTAGTATTTAGATTTAGCCTTTCAGCCTTCGTGAACTGTCCAAAGATTTAAAAAAAATGGCGAACACTTATTTGTTATGACCCTGTAGATTTATAACTATCATACATTGACGTGTCCTTTGTTCAAATTAAATATTTTATTAGATAAATAAAAATGTATTCATCTAATTTCAGATTTTGCTTCATTATGTGCAATTGCTTGTAATGAATTCAAAGTTATAGTAACAAAGGTAGATTTAAAAACACCTACCCTCCAAACTGCTTATTCCTGGTTTCACAGATGTGCCAGGCATGCTAGGTAGTAACTCTGAATCTAAAAGAATAAGTTTTATGAATAAATATTATAATTGTTATTCTAATATATAGAGGTTCAATTTTGTAGCATCTTGCAAAACACAATGACAAGACATAGGTTTTTAAATAATACCAACCATAAATTATTCTATAAGATAGAGAGAGATAACAGAATAAAGTTGTAATTTTTTTATTAACTCTTTGTAATGAAGAATTTTTTAATATATAAATGTAGGCCTACATGCTATTTGAAACTTTTAAATAAAACTTTCTATTTTCATGCAGATCCTCACTTATGGGTTTTATTTCCAAATATTTCACCTACTAAAGGTTTTTAGCTGTGTGCATGTAAACATATAAACCAA
Organism: Listronotus bonariensis; assembly: GCA_014170235.1. Lineage (NCBI taxonomy): Eukaryota > Metazoa > Arthropoda > Insecta > Coleoptera > Curculionidae > Listronotus > Listronotus bonariensis. Next base: position 9,553 of record JACEGR010008191.1, read on the forward strand.
ACTTACTAAAATTCAAATACCCATGAACACCCCACAAATGTGTATCTGCACGGAGTATTGTCCTTAGTCTTGAAAAGAGGCATGAAATCAGCTGATGCCAGAAAAATCCCATGACTCAAAAACCCAGAAATGAGGATCCGTCTTTCCATACAACAAAAATGTTGAATTTTCTTAAACTAATAAAACACCCTGTCACTTGCACTTACCTTTCAAAGTGGTAATCTCTAATGACAATGGTTGTTTTGTCTCAGATATGATAGGTAGTATCTTTGGATCTATCTTTGGACCTATAAAAAGTCTTTTTAGGAGATTTTTTTTCATGAATATTATTGGGATAAGGAAATACCTACTAAGTTTTCAATAGAAGTTATTGACGTAGAACATAAGGTAATTGTCTCGAAAGTGTGAGCAACTCTGATTTTGACCAAATTTGTAAACGGAGGAGGGGGCGCTGATCACGAATCTAAATTTTTAGTCGGAAACGTTTCGTTTTCGACCTCTATCATCAAAGTTACAAATCGAACTAACCTTATTTTCACTATATTCCCCCTTCTTTTGCACAAAATTCTTCATATACTACTAAATTCGTACATAATAGTTTTTTTACCTTTAAAAAATATTTTTGAAACATGTTTTTTTATTAGTTTTATGCCTTTTTTATATTATATTAATTTAAAAGCATCATAGTTTCCAGTGCATGCATGGTTGCTGCATTTAGGATTAAAAAATGTTCAATCTAATGAAAAAACGCTGTAAAATAATTTAAAAAACAGGTTTTTAAAAGGTGTCTATAAAATATTGTATGTTATTTTAGTGTTATATCATGCATTTTGTGGAAGAAGAGGGGGATATAAAAAAATGCGAATTGGGCAATTGTCTAGAAAGTTGCGGCAACTCCGATTTTCACCAAATTTGGTATACGGAGGTTTTTGGGGCGCTGATCACGAATCTGAAAATTTTTTTTTCGGCAACGTTTCGTTCTCGAGATATTCATCATCAAAGTTGGAATTGAAACTATCCCTATTTTTACTATATTCCGCTATTTTTGTACAAAATTCTTGATATTACACTAAATGGGCACACAATATTTTATAAACACCCTTTAAAAACCTCTTTTTTAGCTATTTTACCCATTTTCTTCATTAAATCATTTCAAACATGGCGACTTGATTTAAAGCAAACCTTTTATGTCAATAAAGATAGGCTTAAAATTAATAAAAAACATGTTTTAAAAAGGTTTTTAATGTTAAATGAAATATTGTGTGCCAATTTAGTGTTATATCAGGAATTTAGTGCAAAAAGAAGGCAAAATATAGTAAAAATAAGGACAGTTTGAATTTCAAGTTTGATGATGAATATCTCGAGAACGAAACGTTGCTGAAAAAAAATTCTTTCAGATTCATGACAGCGCCCCAAAAACCCCCGTATACTAAATTTGGTAAAAATCGGAGTTGTCGCAACTTTCTGGACAATTACCGAGAATAGTTTGACTTTTAATTTTGATGATGCAAAAGCAAGGACATTTGGTATAGCAAATGTGCTTTAATCGTAGTTGCTTCCACGTTCGAGACAATTACCGAATATAACATTATTTTTACAAGAACTTACCCTGTAAAGTACTTATCCCTGATGTTAATGTTTCTCTAGTCTCAGATATACCAGGTAAACCTTTTGAAATATGCTTTGAGCCTATAAAAATGTTTTTCTTAATAAAAGTCCTTTTATTTAATAAATAGTATTTGAATTATTGTATTAAAAATACTAAATCAAAATATTTATAGGTAGACTAGTATTAGTAAAAGTTCCAATAAAAATAAATGTAACTTGATAGGATAAGAACTCACACAACCATTTAAACAAAAAGTGTATTAGGTATTTTGAATTGACTGATGTAAAAAATACAATTTTAATATTTTTGAACAGAAGGCAGATTTAAATGTACCTCTAATATTCAAAAATACAGTGCCGGATTAAGACTTCGTGATGCCCTAAGCACAGAACTCCTGTGGTGCCCCTAGACAAGAAATTTTTTTACTATTTGACAAAAATTACAAATTGAAGGACTTTATCTTACCAAAAATTTTTGAAGGGCAGATAAAAAGGTCTTCCGCTTTTTCAAAAACAAAAGTACAAGACTCAAACGGACATTTCTACTATTTTTCTTTCCCTTCTACCCTTTAGTACCCCCTTTGTGGTGCCCCCAGAACGTGATGCCCAAAGCAATTGCTTAATTTGCTTATAGGGTTAATACGGAACTGCAAAAATAGTATTTTAACCATTTTTCTTCTTTTGCATACAAGAACAAGTGTTTAAATGACTTTTCTCCTGTTATATTTGAGTTGGAGGTAAAAATATCTAGTTTCTACACAACTTAAAAGGTTTCTATATTGCTGCAGTAATCACATAACAAATTTATATAAATTTAATTTTTTATTCTATTCTTTATAAACATTTAAATGTGGCTCTTAAATGATGAAGAATTTAAATAAATGGTGTAATTCCTGATATTTAAATAAATAAGTTGGAGAGGGACTCAAAAAATAATATATACAGAAAATAAACCTACCTTTAACAAATTCACCATCAATTATGCTTGCTCCTTTTCCTGCGATAAGCTCCAAATCAAAAGTATTAAATCCTTAAACAATAACAAAAAAAATTTTTAAATAAAAATACACATTCATAAATAAAGTATATATCATGGTGTATAATGTAGATGTAAATGAAATAAAATTGTAAATATTAAAAATAAAAATATTCTTAAAAACATGATAAATGAGCTGTAATGGAAACGTAAATAGGTATGCCTTTTTTACTTCATTCTAAACCATATAACAAATGAAGTGTTGTGAACCAGAGCGGACTATCCTACAAATCTAAAAAAGTGCCAGAGTAGAATAAGTAAGCATCAACTATATACTATCTTATAATTATTTGTGGGTTATGGATATAGGGTGTTGCAAAGGGTTTAGGTATATTTAAATTTAAAATTGAACCAACTTCAAAAAAAAATTATGTATTATCATTAAAAAAAGCTAAAGGAACAAAGTTTCTCAAGATGCTCGACTACGAAAAAAGAATATGATGTCATTTTTTTAATATAACTTGTGAGTTCTGGTTATGATATCGGATAAGCTATGTAAATAACATATCACATAGGCAGAGGAAAAGAGACACTCTAATGTAAATACCAGCACATAAACATTACAGATTAGATAACTCACATACATCCTTTGTTGTTGCTTTTCTGGCCAATATACCTTTAACTCAGGGTCGTATTATCCATTAGGCTGACTAGACTACAGCCTAGGGCGCCATGAAAAAATAGGCGCCAAACAGGGGAGTTTAAAAAAGTTTAGGTCGAGTGGGGATTTTGGGTGATTAGAGGTAAGGCACCTGGCACTGAAAATAGGCGGAAGGAAGGACCCCTTTTTGCTTTTTGCTCATCAAATATTTTTTGGGTGGTGAGGTAAGGCGCCTGGCAGTCAAAATAGGCGCCACGGAGGGAAGAACCTTTTTTTTTTTGCTCATCAAATTTTCTTTTGTGGTGAGGTAAGGCGCCTGGCACTGAAAATAGGCGCCATGGAGGGAAGGACCTTTTATTTTGGTCTTTTTTTGGAAATTTTTCGCTGGAAAATAGGCGCCCCGGGAATTGTAGCCTAGGGCGCCCGACACAGTTAATACGGCCCTGCTTTAACTATTGCTTATACAATATACGTGATTCAAAGATTACTTAAGATATTAAAATACACTTACCTGGTACGTTAAGTGTAGGTAAAGCGTTTTTTTGAGTCCTCTCTTGTTCCTCAGGGAAGGAAAAATACACTTACGATTAAAATGTTCTTCACATACATAATATTTTTGGTATATCTGTTCAACACTTAAACTTTTATAGTTTGGCGGTTCTATTAACGCAAGCCAAATATTGCAAATTTCGGGATCGTTTTTCGGAAAACGATGCCGCTTACTATGTCTGTTAACGCAGTTCCGCACACAGCACTTTTTTGGACGTAATGCTGGCACATAATATAATTCATCCATGTCTGTAAGCATAAAAGTCCACAAAAATTAAAAAAAATACCGAATATACTACAAAAGCGCAGTAATACCTACGCAAAAAGACGCTAAAAAATTCCAAACAAGATGGCACAATTCGTTAACACAAAGAACCTCGGATCAGTGTTGCCAGGTGGGTTACGATAAATATCCCCGCGTGGTTCCAAAAATTCTTTTTTGGGATACACTATTCTAATAATTTAAAATATACCCATATTCAACGTTAAGGATGTTATATGGTGATCAGAGTAGACTACCACCTTCTAAATCGTGAAAAATCCCCGTTTTTACTTTAAAAACCCTTTTTCCCTATTGTCATCAAAAATCTCCGGAAAAAGGGAAAATCCTCGGTCTCTGGCAATGCTGCCTCGGATCATCCCTCCCAAATATTTGTAAATTACAGAGGAAATGTAGTGGCAACCAAATATACATTCCCCCTCGAACAGCCATCTAACGACAGTAGATGTAACTAAAAAAATACAGTTATCCCTTTTTAGTTTCAGCAAATGTGCTGCCATCCCTAGGTTGAGAACCTAAATTTTTAACATAAAAGCACGTTCCATAACACTTTTTTTCTAAACTTTAGTTTCTTTTTTCAATGGCCAGACTTCTTTTGCTACACGTATCTCCTGTTTTTTTAAATGGAATACCCCATTTATTTTTATTGCAATAAATTGCACAGGCTAAATTTAATCCACAAATTCTCAAAATTCCATTTTTACTAACTGCTAAGATATGACAACACCACATTTTAGGTAAAAAGTTCAGATGCACTTAAATATCTCTAAAACCACTAAAGCTATATGTACAAATTTTGGCATTTAAGGGTTTCCGGGCAAGTAGAATTAAACAGTGATACCGTCACTGTTGCCAGATTTTTCAGTTTTGCGCTAAATTTTTAAAGATATTTAAAAGTTGCGGTACTTTTTACTAACCCAGTATAAAAAAATACCTTTTGTTAATTGGGGCGAAAAAAATTTTTGTATGCTGACTTGCCCAACGCTCCAAAACAATTAAGAACATGATTTAAAAACATTATTCCTTAAGCGGAATTACACCACCTAGGGGTTAAATATCACATTTGTTTGTCAACAAGTGATCAATGACTATGTAAAAGCAAAATTTTTGAAAAAATATGGTTGTAGATATACAGGGTGTAACTAAATAAGTGTAAAACATTTAAGGAGGTGATTTCTCATTGAAAAATATGAAAAAAGTTCCTATAAACATGGGTCCAAAAATGCATACTTTCCAAGATACAGGGTGTCCAACATTTAGGTTCAACATTCACCTTCTTTAATCTTCAGTTGACCTTCACTTTTTAATGTCATAAGATAATCCTTAAAAAGTTAAGATAGGAAAGTAAAATTAATTTTGCTCTATCTTTAACTGTTTTTGCTCAGTAAATCGTCAAAATTCAAAAATTCCGTCCCAAGAAACATGCAATAAAGTGGTTTTTATTTTTTTCTCGAAAACGAAGCAAGATACAAAAAGTTACAAAAAGTCAGTGGCGTACATTTTTTTACTATTATTTTCGATAAGATGTCCCGTGAGACGCCACTGGACTTAATAATTTTAATTTAATTATGCCTAACTTTGGCCCTTATTACTAGAAATACCACTGAAAAATTTCAAGAAAATCGGTTACAGGGTATTCAAGATAATTACAAAAAACCTATTTTATTTAAAAAGTTTAACACCCTACCCTGTATCTTGGAAAGTATGCATTTTCGGACCCATGTTTATAGGAACTTTTTTTCATATTTTTCAATGAGGAATCACCTCCTTAAATGTTTTACACTTATTTAGTTACACCCTGTATAATTATTTTTTAAAGGGAAGTTTTATCCCCTGCTAGTCAGCCTTTATAATGCGTTTTTTAAAACTTACAATGACCCTTAGAAATCTTAAATCGCAACACCCCTTATGTGGCACCTCTCCGGAAAGCTTATAAAAATTGTTTTTCGGTGGTCGAAACAAAGTTGGGGTAAAATCAAATACTACGCTTAAATTTTAATAAAATTACATTTACAAACTAACAAGTTTATAAGTTTTTAGGTAAACTGTTTACCACATTTTTGGTAAACTATTTACCACATTTTTGAGACGCAACCATTGGCCCAGTTCTCGTCTGGCGTCTTGTTAAGATTTTATTTTATTGCATTAAAATGATTTCAACCGAGTGCCAATGAACCTTTGTTTATAGATTGAAAGCTTTGTATTGCAAGTAGCTTAATATTGAATATTTCATTATTTTATTTCTTTTAAAGCAATAATAACTTTTATTATATTATGCAAGAGCAGGATAGTTCTAATTTTCTTAAATGTTAAATAAACTTTTAAATTTTATTCTGGAGAAAAGCCAAATAATATTTTGTTAAAAATTAATCTCCCAGAAAACAAATAAAACATAAAATACCTTATTATATGGCTAAACATTTTACTATTCTTTTTATCTGGTTAAGATACCTAATAGGTGTATCTTTTACTAGTTAATTTTTTCAAAAGTAATGTCAAACTCTAAAATGTCCATCAGACATTTCATTTTTAATTTTTTCAGTTTTCTAACAAGTTAATAAGTTTTTAGGTAAACTGTTTACCACATTTTTGGTAAACTATTTACCACATTTTTCAGACGCAACCATTGGCCCAGTTCTCGTCTGGCGTCTTGTTAAGATTTTATTTTATTGCATTAAAATGATTTCAACCGAGTGCCAATGAACCTTTGTTTATAGATTGAAAGCTTTGTATTGTAAGTAACTTAATATTGAATATTTCATTATTTTGTTTCTTTTAAAGCAATAATAACTTTTATCCAACACTTACATATAATATCTACATAATTGATCAGATTTTGAGGATATAAAGTGTACTATAAGTCACTAGTGAGCTAAAGTACCCTTTAGCTCACTAGTGAATTATAGACAATACAAAATTTTGTTGCTGGTGTTGACAATGACAAGTAACAAATAATGGATGACGTTTTCAAATTATTTTCGATATTAAAAACAATTTATCCAACACTTACATATAATATCTACATAATTGATCAGATTTTGAGGATATAAAGTGTACTATAAGTCACTAGTGAGCTAAAGTACCCTTTAGCTCACTAGTGAATTATAGACAATACAAAATTTTGTTGCTGGTGTTGACAATTATTGACAAAATGATTTCAACCGAGTGCCAATGAACCTTTGTTTATAGATTGAAAGCTTTGTATTGTAAGTAACTTAATATTGAATATTTCATTATTTTATTTCTTTTAAAGCAATAATAACTTTTATTATATTATGCAAGAGCAGAATAGTTCTTCATAATGTATAAAAGTTTTAATTTTCTTAAAATGTTAAATAAACTTTTAAATTTTATTCTGGAGAAAAGCCAAATAATATTTTGTTAAAAATTATTTCATTTGTTAATAACTCCGTTATTTAACAATATTAAGGAATAAAAATAGCTGACGTCGGAGCCTAAAGTTTTATTTATCGATTATTAACCTTAAAACCCAAAAAGCTTTGATATTTTTTGAAAAAATTATCCTCGCGCGAGATCCTGCAAGACAATTTTCATTTGACCTCCCTCTTAATACTCGCATCTGTATTTATTAACGCAGATTTTAAAGATTTTACCTGCCACTGGCTGACCCCCTCGCCGCCACGTCACTTGCTTACCATTTCACTGACCAACAGATGCCTACGTCATACCATCCCTTAGGTATTGCTGTTGTGACGTTTGATGCTTAGAGTATATACAGGGTGCTATATATTCGAGGGGTCCATTAGAATCTCGGATACCGTAAGAGGAGATACAAGGTTGGTTAAATTGAGTAAAGTTGCACATTTAATGCCTCCATTTTAAAAATTTGAATATTTGCATTCCGGAATAATCCGGAAAAAATGAAATTTTGTAAAAAGTTGTTTTTCTCAGTTTATTTGTATATATTTAAAAAAAAACGACACCTTATTTTTGCTAATTTTTCCGTTCTACAAAATGATGTCATTACATTTAAGAATAGACGTTTTCTTTTTGAGCCGCCATTATCAACTTTGCTTTTTAAATAGGCGAAATATTTGGTTTAAAAGTGAATAAACTCGCATTTTAATTTTAAATCAAATGACATTACACACTTTACATTAATGCGACGTTTTGAACCGAAAAACTATCATTTACTATTTCACCATTACAAAAAATAAAAATCTTTTTTCAAAACTCCAAAGAAATTTTCGTTCTTAGGTATGTAATTTTTTTTTATGACAGGCTACTATAAACTTGATAGATGCGATTAATTAAATATAATGGGTTATTTTAATACGTATAAGTAAGTGTACATAAATAACATTAATTACTGTAGCTTGTTATTATTATAAATAAATAAATAAATTAAAAGAATATTAATAAGTAAATCGAAACTTTTAATAGCAAAATAGTGAATGGTGGTTTTTGGTTCGAAACGTCTCATAAATGTAAAGTGTGATATGTCGTTAAATTTGGAATCCAAATGCGAGTTTATTAAGTTTAAAACCAAATATTCCGCCTATTTAAAAAAAAGGTGATGATGGCGGGTCAAGACGAAAAGTCGGTTATTAAATTTATTAAAAATATTTTGTAAAACAGAAAAAGTGGCAATATTGTTTGTTTTAAAATATTTTTTGAAATAAACTAAGAAAAAAATAAAAACTTTTTTGCAAAATTTGGGTTTTTTCCCAATATTTGTAGAAGGCTGCAAATTTTTAAATATTTAAAATGAAATACTGTTAAGCATAAAAATGCACGACTTTGCCACAATTTAACCAACCCTGTATCTCTGGCCGTCTCCGAAATCCTAATCATGGCCCTTAGATTTGTAACACCCTGTATATGCGTGTTTTACAAACACAACGTAATAATACGCCCCAAATACAACATTTCCGGAAAACAGAAAAACCCAGGAGAAACTAAGATTTTGTGTTTTTTGCGGCAACATTAAAAGTTTGAGTTTAGTTAATTCGCAATATTTACGTCACGATTCTCTTGTTGAATTTTGGCCCATTACTTTGGGACCACCTTGTATGTAATGTAACTGATTGTCTAGAACCTGTCTATCGTATTGGGATTTGGGTCCTCTTAAAGTTTGGACCTTATAGCCCTCTTCTATGTCTGACAACAGACACATGGGTATAAATATCATTATTATTTAAGAGAGATGTCTACCAGCTGATCGACTTAGTTTTCATAATTAGTCGGCAAACACCCCATTTGATAAATCCGGCAACCCTGCTGCCATGGAGCACTGCACCTGTTTGCATAAAGTTAGATACATAATGGCCGAAATCCAGTCCCCCAGCTAAGTACGGCACGCGGCCTCTCTATTTTTCGACTCTGCTTAGAGCTGGGCCATGCATTAGAGTGGCTCAGTTATGTAGAATATTTAAAATCGCAGACACGTTTGCATTACTTACATGAACTATATGAGAAGCGCATGTCGGACGGAGAGCGATAAGGAGAAGCCGCGGGATTAACAAATTGGGTATAGTATTTGTTCAGGGTGTTCGGTTATATTTTGAACCGGGTTTACAGGCTTTATTGTTTGAAATAAAAGAATATTTTAAATACGAAAGTTTAAAGGTGGGTTTACAGCTGACATTTATTGCACAATATTTATGTCAGACAGACAATTCTGGCTAATGTAAACCAAAGAAAATGTAAATTTAAACGGTCAAAAATTTATGTCTCATAGAATTTTTTATTGTTTACACTTCTATTTGACATAAATATCATGCAATAAATGTCAGATGTAAACCTACCATAAGGGTTTCATAAGAACCGCCAAGATTTGCTAAAAAAAAACAAATGAAAGCCGCAAAGTAAACAAACGAGCAGACTTTGTTATTTTAAATGGGACACCATAAATATTTTAAGTTTATTGCTAAGGGTAATTTTCCTGTTTTCACAAATATACATTTTGTCCATGTTTGGACCACCAGTTAACGCAGAATATAACTCTGAATCCTGGAAAAGTCAGCCCCTCTGATTTATAGACAATTTAACATGGGGGCTTTGGTTTCATTTATTTCTTTAAATATGTTTTTTTTTTATTTGGTTAGCTTGAAATAAAGAAATTGTCTGAAATAATAAAGATTTTATTGAAAAAAAAAATTGTGGTTTTGGCAGTCAGTATACATAAAAATATAAAGTTAGAGATCGTATTTATCTTGTTTAAATTAAGAAAGACCTTGCTTTTGGGTAGTTTCTTGTATGCTTTACACGCAATTGCATTTGTATTTCTTTTTTGTTAAGTAATTATTTCCTTTGTAAAACCAGAATTAGTAAACCTCTACATTTTTGTTTTAAAATAGGATTAATTTTATAATTTTAAAATGTCAAAAGTTTAAAGCAATTTTTTCTTCTTCTTTGGAAAGGAAAATGCGAGCCGTTGTATTATTGACTACGGTTTGAATAGCTTGGGCTGGAAATTGGGCAAATTTAAGTCGTGCATAGTAGGGTTTATTTTTTTCGAAGGTTGGTGTATTTTCGTTGGCTTAAGCCGGCTTGAGGGGAGACATTGCATTTACTTGACAGACAGCAGGGTCGCTGGAAATGTTTTTGAATCTAAGTTTTTCAAAGCCATCCGCAAGGGATTTCATTTAAAAACTCTCAAAAATTTTTTGTTAAGGCATGTTTTTCCCATATTGAGAGATATTTTTGTGCAACTAGCAAGAAAATAACTGCGATGGCAGTATTCTGAAATTGACCTGTTGCTGAATTCAACTTTACAGGGCCGCCCAACACAACTTTAAGTAAGTTTTTCCTTATTCTCTTTTCATTGTTTAACTCTGCATATAAATTGGCTTTTAGAAATGTTACTAAGTTAATTGGGTTTTTTTATTAATAATATAAAACTTATGTCGAAGAGGTTTCGACACAATCTTAAAGTATTTTTCTTCAAAAAGGGACTTTCTTTAGCAAGTCCTACTTTTCTGAACCAAAAAATTGTTTGCATAACTTCAGCTAAAATCCTTTTTTTATATAATTAGGATACTAAGATTAATCACTTATTTTTCAGCTAAAATAAACTGCATTTTAAATAACCCTTAGACCTTTTTAATTAAACTTTCTAAAATCAAGCAATTATTGTTTATTGTGCTAGAGTCTGTCTGTATGGCAGCAAATTATTGAAATTTAAGTATTTTTTCTAGTGCCAATCTGTTTAATATAAAATTATTACTTTAACTAAAACTAATTAGACCTGTAGCCTACTAAATAATTTTTCTAAATGATTTCATTCTTTTTAATCTTATTGGTTTTACAGATTTCGTTTTTTTGTTTATTTAACCAATCTTTTTCTAAATTTCAAATAAAAATAAGGATACGAAAACCAAATCATATATAGCTCTTTTGTTTTAAAGTATAATTGGCACTGGCTTATGTTTTACAGTTAGTAACTATAACTATTTGCTTAAAGGTCCATCTGACCTCTTTACAATCCTTTTTTTTGTAAGAAAATAATGCTTACGTCATTAGTTTTAAATGGGGTTTTCCTAATATTGTTATGTCTAATGATAGTTAATAATTAATTAAATATTTTTCTTTTTTATTGACCCTACTGATATATGTGTATTTTTAAGTATAGGTATTTTGCTTCATTATTGATTTTTTCTTTTTGCTTATTATACGTTGGTACCTTTTAATGGGACTTTGTCATTATTAATGATGTTTAATTAATATATTGCTTATTAATCCTAACTTGATGTGCAAGGTATAAATTCCAGATCTTAAATTATGAGTTTTAATTTTTGATAGTTAGTGTTATGGCTAGTTACTTTTTTAAGCGTATTATTTATTAGTTGTAAACTTTGAAATTTTAAAACATTATGAAAGTTTATGAATTTTTTTTTTTTTTTTTTGGTTTATTTCAACTATTGTGTAACGATAATAGTTTTTATTATTAAGTAGGGCTGTGTTATGCATCGAACTTTGATGTGATCGATATTAATTTGTTAATTTTTAGTAAATTTAGGTTTCTACTTTTTTATTTGTGTTATCATTCTCGACAGTTGAATTTTTATTTAAATGTCAGTCATGCGCATTATTTAGATGATGTTTAATTGATTAATTAATTTCACATAACTATCAAATTGTTTCTCATTGTTTAATGCAGTAGCAATGTTTAGTTTTTATTAGTTTTTTTGATATTCTATTCACTTCTTCACTTGTTAATGCGCAGTAACAGTTATGCATTTTATTATAATAAATATTCCAATTTTTATTACCTTTTCCTAATTTATCTATTAAATTGATTTCACCTATTATTATTTCCTGTTAATAACGATAGCACAAATGACTTTTGGATTGTTTATATGATTTTTTTTATATTTATTTGTATAAATAGTTTAAAATTTTTATAGTTTTCTGAGAATAAATATTTTTATTGCTCAGGCCTTGAGCCACTTATGTTAAATTATTTTTCTATTATTTTAATATTTATTTAAGGCCTTCAGCCGTTTTACCTTAACGATATTTTTAAATTTAAATATTAAGGTCTTTAACCATTAATTTTATGTGCACCTTTTTTTTTATTTTATTCCTTTCTTAATGCCTACCGATTTTTGTAGGGCCTTTTCTCTTTTTCATTTGGACTTTTTTATCTGGACCTTTTCTTCTGGACTTTTGACTTTTTAACAAGAAGTCTTTTCCTTGGAAGTCATTAAGCTGGAGTTAGTTTAACTACCTGGAAGTATAAATTGTCTGAAGCCTAGCTAACAATAAACAGGCAATTTCTATTTTATAAACTAACCCAACTAATTCATAACTTTAACTTTGACTTTTTTGTAAAAGAACAGATCTATCTTGCGCTTTTATTATCTTTACCTAGCTCACCCGAATACCTCTCTTTTATTAAAATATTTTATATTATTATTTAGCTTCTTCTGTGCAATAGTTTGTAATCGTTGAGCAAGTTCCTTTATAGGACCTAGGAGACTTCCAGTTTGTAGTCTGTAAAAAAAACTGGTGGCGCCAACACGAACTCATTATTCCTCACCCTGAGCTGCGGGTAGATTTGCACGCGCTCTAACAACTTGCTCATCGTGAAATACACTAGCGCACTGATTTATAATTGCTTTTTGACATTTTTATAAAATATCTTTCTTTCTTACATATAAATTGGTGTGATTCATCACAGTGACATCAATTCTAATCAAAGAAAGTGCGTGGCAAATTTCTGGCTCCCAACGTGGTGCAAGCCAATTAAAATTTCATTAAAATTAATCTGGGGCCAAATTAAGATCGGTTATAAATGTTTTTCGTCGGTATTGATTTAGTATTATTGATTGTTGATACCTGCATTTGATTTTTGTATTTAATTTTAGAGCACCAACTGATTTATTACTAATTTATTTATTTAATTAATTTATTTTCTTTATTTTGAGATTTTACGCTATCTTATTACTGCATACGTTTAATAATATTTATTATTGCCTTATTTTTATATTTGTGCTATTTTCTTATTGATTTGATTTTAACTATTTATTGCTGATTGACTTTTCTATTTGACTTTACTATTCAATTTGATTTAAAATATATATATATATATATATATATATATATATATATATATATTTGATTTGACATATTTTATTGAACTTGATTACGATGGACTACAATATGCAGATAAATTATATAAAAAAGGATATGCTTATTTATGAGCTTACGGTTCGTGGAATACCGTCCGATGACTCGAAAACTGTTGATGAGTTACAAGCGGCATTACGCCCGGTTTTACTGCTAGAAAAGAAGGGTAAACTTTTAAATTATCCTCCATATAATTTCAAGTTTAAAAACGAGAAAGAATTCATTACTAAAGCCTTAAGGCTTGACGTCAGGGAAGCTATTACGACTGTTTCGGGCGAAAATGCAAAATCTGAATTCGAGCGAACTCAATCGCGTTTAGTGTACCTTTTTACTCGTGTTGACCGAATTCCTGTAACTAACCTTAAGGGTGAAGAAATCGAAATAAGAGCTAAGTTATTAGTTGAGGTTCTAGCTACCTTGGATTCTTTGAAGGAATCTTTAAAACGGGATCCAAACTTAAGTTTACTTTTAGAAAAAACTCATATTGATAAGTCCGACTCTAAAGAGTCAGTTGCTTCCGGTACGAGTCTTAACCATCAACGTCCGGCCACATCGCGATCATTGGTTAGTACTTGTCATGCTTTTAAGTCACAACGTGTGTGTCTGCCTTGCTCTGCAAGCACTTTGAGCCACCAGATTATCGTCCTAGATTGTTTAAGGAGATCTTAGGACGAACGCAAGATCCCACAGAAGGTTTAGTCGCTTACCTTACTAGCATAAACGCGCTTTTTAGACGTTACGGTAGCATCCTAGGGATGTCCAACTTGATATCGTGACCCGTAATTTATTTCCGTTTTATACTACACAACTTCCAGTAGTTAATGGTTTTGTAGAATTTTGCTTTTATCGCGGAAAGTAGTTTAACATCTGACATCGATCGAGCATTAAATGTACTTCCACCTGTAGTTAACAAAGTCAGACAAGTATCGTTCTCCCCGAATACCACACCCGTTAATCGAAACTCCACCGCTAGAACCATCGTTTCTTGGAACTGTAAAAAGTCTGGTCATATTAATCGAGAACGTCCTACCCCGCGAAAGCTTCACTGCTATCGTTGCGGTACCGCCGATGTTACAATTCGGAATTATCCAAGGACCCTCAAGGTCGTCTTGCTCGTTGGACTCTCCGTCTTCAACCTTATGACTTTGAGCTGATTCACCGTAAAGGAAAAGAGTACATAGTTCCTGATTTTCTGTCTAGATTCGTTTCTGTTACCGCAGAAGCCATAGCCACTATTGATAAACACCAACCAGAATTATCATCTTTTTCTGATACTACAGATAAGTGGTACACCGGTATGATGAGAAAATTAGAAGAACATCCAGATAAGTTTCCCTGTTGGCGAGTTGAAAATGGTAACCTGTTCAAGTTTGTTAAGTCCAACAATCCCAACTTTCCCGATCATCCTAGCTATTGCAAAATAATAGTACCCAAAGATAAACGTAAAGAAATCCTACACCCATGCCATGATATCCCAACTGCAGGCCACGTGGGTGTCTTCAAAACATTTTGGAAGGTCTCTAAGCGTTATCACTGTCCTAAGATGAGAGCGGACATTGCCAAGTATGTTCGTGTTTGCAAAACTTGCGCTCAAAATAAAGTTGAGCAGAAACTTCCCGCTGGATTGATGGGTAATCGCCCTGACATTAAAAAACCATGGCACAAAAACATTAGCCTAGATTTCATAGGACCTTTACCGCGATCGATACAGGGTAACACTCATATATTAGTGGTCACCGACTATTTCAGCAAATATGTTGTAACATTTCCTTGTCGTTTCGCTACGGCTAAAACACTGGTGAAAAACATAGAAGAGGGCATTTTCTTAGTTTATGGGGCTCCACAATTTTTGACTTGTGGCAACGGGACTCAGATGAAATCCAAAGAGTTTCAAGCCTTGTGTGAAAAATATAAAGTCAAGATATTTTATACAGCTTCATATCCCCCTAGAGCCGATCACACCGAGCGTGTCGACCGGGTTGTTAAAACCATGCTACGATCTTATGTCCAACAAAATAAGCATAGAACTTGGGAAGATAACCTAGCAGCTATCGGTTGCGCCATTCGTACTTCGCGTCATGAAGTAACAGGATATACACCTTACTTCGTAAATTTCGGTAGAGAGCATGAACTTTTCGGAAACGATTATTCCGTAGGAATTCCGTCCGAGCGTCAAAATTACGTCCGTGAAGAAGTTCCAACAGATGTTTGATAAGATAAGAACCAAATTAATATCTTCACGTGCGAAAAATCAACATAGGTATAATCTACGTCGTCCTATAACCTGTTTCCGGTCAATATGTTTATCGAAAAAACAAAAGCCATCTGACACAGTTAACTATTACAGCGCGAAGCCAGCTTCTGAGTTTGTTGGTTCTTTTAAAATCAAAAGGAAAACCGGTACTTGCACGTACGAGCTTCAAGACGAGTTCGGTAATAGTAAAGGCATTTGGCATGTACAAGACCTTAAACCGGTACACACCGATTCTGGTTCTGACAGTCCATGTAATTGCGTTTATTTTAATGGGTAGTACTAGCTGACTGGTACTTTCTTTTTCTTATTAATTAGGGTTACATTTAATTATTGCTATGTTTCTTCCTTGTTTTATCTTATATGTATGCCCTGTAGAGGCGGACGGTAGAATTGTCCTACACTGGGTCACTAGTTGAGGTAAAAGCCCTCTAAATGCCGTGGTAGTGTTAGCCTTCTGCTTCACTACTTCTGTTGGAAGCCCTGTAGGTGCGGGCGTTTCTGTTAGTCATGTCATCTTCGGCGCGAAACGTGTAAGTCATGACAATAGAAGCTAAGCATTGTACTACACTGGGTCGCTGGTTGAAGTAGGAGTCCTCTAAATGACGTGGTAGTGTTAGCCTTCTGCTACACTACATCTGTTGCTTGGCGCGCCGTCTTTTTATTTTTTTATTTCGGGATTCAGTGGGTTAACGTTTATCTATATAAAAGCATGACGGTAGCGCAATATCTTGTTTCTCTTTGATCAGAATCAAATTTTATTAAATCTTCTTTTTATTTGTTTATTGGTATCTTTAAAATTTCGAATTATTTGTTTTTGAAAGTATGATTAGCTAATGCGTACCTTGACGTTTATATTTTTGCTTATTAATTATTATATTTGATTTGTTTGATTATTACTTTTATCTTACGTTATCTTACCTATTTGACTTGGACGGTATTTTCCGCTTTATTCCCTAATCGTGACTTATTTTTCCCGAATTTGACTTTCTTATCTCTTAAATGGAACACCCTGTATTTTTTTACGTCACATGATGACAAATAAACTTCTCTTCCAAATGGTGTATTGGTTGCCTATAACTATCTTTTGTGCTTTTTTGTTAAAATCTGTTTTTACAAATTTTTAGTCCAAATGTTTATTTAACTTAAAGTTGGCTGTGACATAGCAGTTATTAATATTTTTCCTAAGGAAATAACAACGACCATTTACCGACTACTAGTGTTTTAGTCAGTAAGAAATTTCAATGATTTTAAATAAAAGCCCTTCTTCTACAACTACAAGATAATATAATACTGGTAGGATGTGAAAAAATGGTTAGCCTAGAGTTAATCCCGAAAAATATTCCAGGAGAAACCATCCGATTACCTTAATAGTTGCTTTAAAAAATTTGACAAAGTGATTATGGATAATGGAAGAAACGAGTTATAGGTCACAGAATGTCGTCATAACTGACCAGAGGCATTAGTAGGATTGTTTAAAAACACAAGTTTTATTATTCCCACATTTAGCTGAAATAAGTGTTACTGGAAGTAGCATAAGCAACTAATGATTTTTTTTCTGTGAATTTCAAAAATAGTAGCAGATAATACAAAATATTTTAATTTTGGGCTTTTTTCAGACAAATTTACATTTTGCAATAACGGTTTAGTAAATAGGCATAGCTATATCACAGCCTCCTTAAACTAAATAGACATTTGGAATATATGTTAAAAGGGAATTTACTAAAAAGTATAAAAGATAGGTATAGGCAACCTATCTATACACCATTTAAAAGAGTATTTAATTTGTCATTATGTGGTGTAAAAAAATACAGGGTGTTCCATTTAAAATAAGAGAGATATTGCTATTTGACTTTCTAAAAAATTGAAATTATTTTTTGATCACCCTGTATAATCTATGATCTCGATATGCCCTACGTCTGATAAGGCAGACTTTTCCCAATCTTTTAACAAATTTTGAAGTTTAAGGAGTTAATATTGTTTAAATAAAATTAATTTAATTGCACCCCGGCATTTTGAAAAAAAAATATAATATCACAAAAACGAATAAAATTAGACGCTTGGTACTATAACAAACTTAAATTATTTTTTATGTAGAATCTAAAACCGTCATAAAATTAGGGTGTTCTACTTTAAAAAAATATATAACTTTGATCTGTCACACTTTTTTGAGACTATACCTTGTATAGACTAAAATAATTTTATTCTGTGGCCTTATCCGACCTGTATATGTTTCAGTATTCACTTTTTTAAAAACCCAATGGTTATCCAGCTACAAACTATGTCGAATATGGTGGGCCACCCTGTATATAGTATAGAGATCAATGCCATATATTAGTGTTTTAATCAAACAGTGTAAAACTGTTTGCATCTTTAACATCCTTAATCTTTTAGCCCTAGATAGCACAAAGGTAAAAATGCACTGATGTCCTTTTAAATAGAATAAATTTAAAGTTTAAATTACACCTATTTTAAAATTCATGTTATTGTATTGCTCAAAAAAAACAAACTCTGAACTAAAGTATCTTTTTATGCCCCGACGAATTGTATCACTCCTTTCAGTCGCTCTCTGAACTTTTTGCGTTGGGATAAAAAGTAATAAAGTCCCCTGGCGTATAATATTTTATTTCAGCTATTTTTTAAATACACAAATCCCATAAAAAAAAACTTATATAAAAACCTTGTTTAGAAGTTTAAGGGTTTTAAATACTAAAAAGAACTAATATAATTTAAAGAATCAGATTTTTAATCTTCTTGATTTGTTTTTACTAATGCTGTCGGTATACTTGATAAACTATTTTATTAGACGTTGGTGACCTAGATTTTATCATAATTTATTCTTAAAGTCAAAGGTAAAATGTTGAAAATAAACACATTTAATTTTCGTCTTAGTCAAATTTTTACCGTATCGAGTGTATGATGTATTCCAATATTTATCGGATTTTTATATTTTTAACTGTGGTCAATACATTTGTAGATTTAAGGACCGCAACAACAATTAGGGGAGATTTAGTTAAAAAACACATTAAGCGATTAAAAAAGTTGATGGCGGCATAAGACTTATCGGTGGAAGAGGAGAATATGAGGGTAAGTAGTATAGCTTAGTGACTTAAGGGTCCGATACTTCGGTTTTTGAGTAGAAGCAAATGCTTTGTAGCGTGTGAATAAAGTATGTAAACATTAGTAGATTTTTGAACTGACCCACCTCAAAAAGTCCTGCTGGCACCCCCAAACCCCCTCAAAGTTGGTTAAGGGATTGATATAGTTTTTTTATAATATCTTCAATACGGTAAATGATAAAAAAGTGATTTTGGTGCCGTTAGATAGAGCACAAAATTCTGCATAATAGTGACAATAAAAATTTTATTTTTGTTTATTACGTAAGAATCTCCAATATAAAAAATGTTGGAGAGGAGCATCCAAAAGGCATTTTTACGATATATCTTCCAAATCGTCTACCAAACAAAAAAATATAAGCAATAAAAAATAAAGGCCAAAGTTTTCCCTATCGAATATTGTATAACATTATACTATTTTTTTTAAATTAAAGCTACCAGTGGCGTACAAAAGTAGCACTACACTAAGTAAGTACTTAAAAATAGAAATTTTTAATGTTATACTTTTTTAGAATATTTCTCACTTTAGATATATTAATTGGTAATATTACCTTATTGCGCATAATAGTAATAATGAAAAAAATATTTTTGTTTTTTTGGTAAGACTCTACAACAAAAAAAGTCGAAGGGGAGTATCCATAGGGCACTTTTTACCATATATCTTTCAAACCATTAACAACAAAAGTAAACAACATAAACAACTAACCCCAAAGTTATCATTTAGACTATTATCTTTTAAAATAAAGCTACCAGTTGCGTACCAAATTAGTACTACACCAGTAAAGTATCTAGAAATCGAAATATTTAATGTTATTCTATTGATTTTAAAAGATTACTTTTAACTTTAGATTTATTAATTAATAATTATACTTTACATTATATTTACTTATTTCTTTTATTTTATAATTTGATTCATTATATTTTTAAATAAATAAGAACAGTATTATGATAACTTTTGTTATAAAGATAACAACAAATATGGTTTATACAGTGTGTCCCAGGATAGGTGTTACAAGAGGACAAATTCAACAAAAATTTTGGAATTTTTAATCGTCCTTTTGGGAAAACTGGTCGCATGGTCCAAAACTAATAAATACAAAATTTTATTTCAATTGGTAATATGCCCTGTATAGAGTTATAACTAAAAATATGAACAATGACCAAGAGAAAAGTAACTTTATTTTTAAAAAATAGGACAAAATTGTATAGGTAAATGTTGTAGAGAACTAAATTTTATGCCAAATTTAAAGTTAAACAAGTTAAGTTAAAAAAATTTCAATTTTTCAACTCGCCCTGTATAATACCAATTGAAGTAAAGTTTTGTACTTATTTCTTTTGGACCATGCGACCAGTGTGCCCAAAATTTCGTTTTAAGATTTAAAAATTTTTGTTCCATTTGTCCTCTTGTAACACCTATCTAGGAACACACTGTATATAACATCAATAAAAAACAAATACATTATTACACAACCTAAAATACCTAATTACAACATTCCACACACAAACATAACCTGGTACATTTTAAATTTTGTAAAAAACATTTACAATTTGTACCACACATTTACATTTTAATAGTTTACCAGATGATATTTTTTCATTTTTTTAAAGTGGTCCACAGTGGTGTCCATTTAGTATTGTCTAAAATTCATCCCCATTTAGATGGACTGGTTGGCAGAGATTACATCAAACAAGTCCTGCTAAATGGCGCGCTTGTGGCGGCTTCGGTTGTATCGGCAAGCATCGATCTCCGGAGTTAAGCAGTGGAATGCGCGCCCATAATTTGGATGGGTGACCGGCACCAGCGGTGTTTTGGGCAACATCACACGGTGTTCTGCTCGGGGATGCGGACCGAGCAACAACCATCCAAGTTATGGAATGAATGGTGTGTGAATGGAAAGGAGTAGGGGTCAAGGTACAATAAGCCTTCAGGCTGCAGTGCACCACCTAGGGGGCGGTCGTCGGACCTGGGTGGGATGACCCCGAAAGGGTGAAAAAAAAGTCCTGCTCGATTAATGTGAAGTGCTAAAGCATTCATTGTTGGGGGTAAATTCTCAACCGTTCGGCTTTTTGGGCATTCGACAAATATCAATGTTACTACTATCAGAATGTTTATCGTAAATGGTCATAATAAATTTTGAGATCACACTTAATTGCTGAGATGAAGGTTTTTTTGAATGCTGCATTAAATCAATGAAAGTAGCAGTAACTTCCGGAAAATATACCCAAGCTTCCCAACACTTTTTCTTCCTTGTCCATAAAAGGAGGACGTGGTATCGCAACCGGTTAGTGAATGAAAAAAAGGAAGGGCTAGACTTTTTTCATTAATTTTTTAGCAATTTCGATACACCAAAGATGTCTTACATTTTTACCAGTACAAAACTCAATCCACACGTCTTGATTTTGATTTTTGTACTGGTAAAAATTACTAAAACCAACACATCTGTATCGACAGATTTGATTAATATTTTTTTAATGGTCTTTTATGCAATTGTATGCATGAACGAAAATTCGTGTGTCCGCCTCCTCATGATTGCAAGTTGGAATCTTTGTTAAATTATTTTGAGTTGGGCTATACAATACTTTCTGGGCAATTGTACAGACTATGATTTTATTTTCTAATTTTGCACAAAAAAACAATAATTGCCATACATACCTGTTTATTTTAATACAAATTAAAAGAAAACAAAAACATGCATGGATTGGTAGCTCTATTTAAAAAGGTAATAGTTAAAGTTGTACACCATTTGATAGAAAAAGTTCTTGCTCTTGTTTTTTATGTCATGTAATTTTTTCGTTAAGTGAACGGTTTGGAAGATATATAATAAAAATAATAAAATGAATACTCCCTCCAACTTCTTTTGTTGTAGTGTCTAACCAAAAAGACAAAAATGTACACGGAAAAAAATCGAAAGGCGTTGTGTGCTATAAGAGTGTAGCACAAAAATTGTGTTAAATATGTTTATTATTGACGTTCTAAGTATAATTTTTGTCATTAATTTTCTGTTATGAAAATCAACGCGTTCTAAAGTGTTGTAAGTGAATGATAGTAGCTAACAACAGTAACCAAATATGAATCTTGACAACATTATAGTAGTATTGAAAATGTGGTAAGTACTTTCTGCTACAAAAGTATTAAAAAGTAATAAACTTTAATATTAAATACTGCACTTTATTTGCTACAAAAACGGAGCTAGTTTTACTGCTACGTGTACCTGGCGCCTATAGTGCTACACATTGTAACTGTGTAATTATTTACCAGATTTTTTGGCCGTGTAATATTTATTATTACTAGTATGCAAAATTAGAAATAATTATAAATTAATTAAGCTAAAGTAAAAAATATTATGAAAAAAATTAAAAGTATAACATTAATAATTTCTATTTTTAGGTATTATACTGGTGTAGTGCTACTTTTGTACGCCACTGGTAGCTTTCTTTTAAAAGATAATCGTACAATATTATATACCACTCGATAGGGAAAACTTAGGCCTTTATTTTTTGTATCCTATATATTTTTTATTTGGTGGATGGTTTGGAAGATATATCGTAAAAATGCCGTGTGGATGCTCCCCTTCAACATTTTTTTGGTTGTAGATTTTTACTAAATCAACAAATATAAAAATTTTATTATTACTATTTTGTAGAATTTTGTGCTCTATCTAACGACACTAAAATCATTTTTTATCATTTATCGTTTAGAAGATATTATGAAAAAACTATAACAATCCCTTAACCAACTTTGAGAGGGGGTGAGGGGTGCCAACAGGACTGTTTAAGGTGGGTCTGTTCAAAAATCTACTAATGTTGACATACTTTATTCACTGTATAAAGCATTTGCTTCTACTCAAAAAGCGAAGTATCGGGCCATTTTTGAACAATAAGTCTCTAAGCTAGTAGCTTATTTATGATAATTAAACTTAGTTGGAAACAATATTATATTTGAAAAATTTATGACCGCTCTGATAAATAAAACTTTTTAAAAATAAATAAATAGATTTACATATTATCTGTTATGAGATAACTAGATGTGTTCATTTGTTTGTTATTACATAATTACAATCTTTAATTTTTTTCCTTTATATTGTTTTTTATATTAATGCAAAATCCTATACCCTGCACCTAAACTATGATAGTAATCAGTGTACTTAACTATTTCGAAAAATATAGTTGTTTATTATTTTTAAATATAAATTAACAAAAAGCACGAAGTGTAAATAAACACTTATACAGGGTGTAACTAAAAGGGGTGGAAATTGCTTACACAAATACCTCAGACTAATATATGACGATCTAACTTAATTAACTTTAGTCCAAAGTGGATAATTTTGGGGATAAGCAGTGTTTAAGATTTTATTTACTTTTATATATTTAATTTTACTAATAATTGGTGATTCTCGCAATATCTGGCTAGAGATGTTTTTGTGGGGAGAATTTGCTTTCATTTCTATTGTAAAACGGAACAATGAATTTAAGTTAAAAAAATATATTTTTTTTGTTTTAAGATAGTCACTTTCCTTGGATTTGGATCATTTTCACAAAACGAAAATTCTGGCAAAATAGTATTTATTTAAAAAGTTAAAATGCACATTGAACTACAAATATAATTAAAAATATTTTATCACAATTTGATCATGTTTTCTGACTTTTTCAAACAATTTACTATATTAAAATTACAATAAATGTTATATTAATTTCAAAAATGGTTTATTAAAATGTATATCTTTATGTACAATTTTTAAAATAAAACATGGAAATAGCAAAAATAGTTTTTTTATGTATAAAGTTTTTATATATATATATATTTATACAGGGTGACAAAAACATATGCCATCGCTTAAAGGGAGATTCCTTACTAAAAATAAGACAAAAATGTCATATGAACATGAGTCCGCAAATACTTGGTTTCCAAGATACAGGGCGTTTAATTTTTTATAATTTTTCTTTTTTTTTTTTTTGGATATTTTTAAAACTACGCCAGCGATTTGGCTAAAATTTGGGACATAAGGTTTATTTATCAGTAGGCATATTTTGACTAAAAGGATTTGCTATATTTTTACGAGAGGCGTACTTGTGGGGTAGACACAAAATATGTTTTTAATTAAAACATGTACGCCACTGATTTTAATAATAATAATTTTGATAGCGCAATTAAATACTTTACTAAATGCTTAACAAAACTTGTCTCTTGCATTTTTTCAAGTTTCATTTGGTTTTCGGGATATTTGCGATTTTAATACGGGCTGCAGCTACTGACCTCCACCTACGTTAAGCTATAAAACATCAAAGAAGGCTTTGAAATAAAAAAAAACAATTGCTTTAAATTTGACAAATTGGCTATTGTATTACCACTATTGTTTTTATTAAAAATTTTTGTTCTAACTCATTAAATGCCTTTTATTAATTATAGTTTGTCAGAGTTAACAGATATGTTGGTAATTTATGGTGAAACCAGACAAAATTCCAGAGAAGCCGTCAGACTTTATGCTGAGGGATACCTGCTACGAAGAGCCCCTAGTAAAATTATTTTTAAGTACATCGTAAGGCGTTTAAGAGACACTGGCTTTCTCAAACCTGTAAAAGCAAATTTCGGGCGTTCAAGATTTCGTCGTAAATTTTAAGCTGAAGAAGCAGTACTAAATTCGGTAGAACGTGATCCTAAAATCAGTACCCGAATAATTTCCAATGAACTGGGAAACATTTCTCAAGCTTCGGTAGTGCGAGTTTTGCACAACTAAAACCATATAATTTTACAAGGGTACACGAACTTTTACCCAGGGATTATGGCCCGAGACAAGTATTTTGCCAATGGTTTCTCAATCAGCTGCAAAATAACCGGCGTTTTTCTAAATATGTACTTTTTACTGACAAGGCATCTTTCACACGAAGAGGCATTATAAACTTTTATAATAATCATACATGGGCGGAAGAAAACCCTCACGCTTTCCAAACAACAAATTGCCAACATCAATTTTCTTTTAATATTTGGGCTGGAAATGAAATTATCGGACCTGTAGTTCTACCAAATAAATTAAATGGAGCGCCTTACCTCAATTTCTTAATAAACGAATTGCCCGATATTTTGCCACTTTATCTAAGAAACAATAACAGATTATGGTTCCAACATGACGGAGCACCACCACATTTTGCGGCTGAAGTAAGAAGACTTTTAAATGAAGCGTATGGTCCTCGCTGGATTGGTCGTGGAGGACGGCCACCGAGGTCACCAGACATGAATCCCTTAGATTTTTATCTCTGGGGACATATTAAATAAATTGTTTACAAAAGAGTCGTGAATACGAGGCAGGAATTGTTACAAAGGATAGAGGGGACATTTGAAACAATAAGACAAAATCTTACTATTTGCGCAAAAGTACGCAAATCCTCAGGACGAAGACTAAGAGCATGCAACGAAGCTGAAGGAGGACATTTTCAGGATGTCATTTAGCCACCTTTTAAGTTAAATTGCAGGTTAGTTTTTTTTTAATTAAAGTACTCTTTGATGTTTTTATAACTTAATGTAGATGGAGGTCAGTAGCTGCAGCCCTTATTAAAATCGCAAATATCCCGAAAATCAAACGAAATTCGAAAAACTGCTAAGAGACAGGTTTTGTTAAACATTTAGTAAAGTATTTAATTTCGCTATCAAAATTTATTAAAATCAGTGGGGTACATGTTTTAATTAAAAAATATTTTGTGTCTACCCCACAAGTACGCCTCTGGTAAAAATATAGCAAATTCCTTATAGTCAAAATATGCCTACTAATAAATGTACCTTATGTCCCAAATTTAGCCAAATCGCTGGAGTAGTTTTAAAAATATTCAAAAAAAAAAAACAATTTATAAAAACTAAGCGCCACTGTATCTTGGAAACAAAGTTTTAGCGGACCCATGTTCATATGACATTTTTGGCTGAGGTATACTATACTAGTAGTATACCAAGCGGGCTACAGTGACACCCTGATGGCATGTTTACATAATAAGTGGTCCAAAGACTTGATGACGTCACTTCTTGTGCCGAAGAAGTGCTGAAAAACTGCAAGAAGTGACGTTTTAGGCATTTTCAGGAATTTTTAGAAAATTTCAGGATATTTTCAGACATTTCAGTACTTTTTAGTCAATGAATAAATGTTTAATAAATAAAACAAATTAAAATTTTATTATTGTTTATTTACATTAAAATCATACTTAACAAGAGTTTTTAAAGGAACATAAACACCTAGCTTCAGGTTTAAATTTTTGTTGTGTTTGTTGACATCGTTTTTTTCCTTCCATTTTCTTTTGTTTTTCTGCACGTACTCAATCTACTAACGTATTTATTTCTTTGATCCAAAGTTTTTCCTCCCGTTCAATGCAGTCGTTTGGATTTCAAAACATATTTTGTTGTACCCTTTTTTATTTTGTAATTCACTTTGACAGTGCATTAAATTAAAGTCAATTTTACGTATTTCTTCTGTTAATTCGGAATAGTTTTGCCCTAACTGTAATATTTCCTTTTATAATCACCAGTAAGGGCGTGTGTAATTGTTTGCTTTTCTTTGCATGTTTTTAAGCTTTCCGTTATATTTATGTCTAACAAATATAGTTCAGATTCCATATTTATATTTTTCTTCAATGATTTAACATAGCTTGTGCAATTTATGGAATTTGTTAAGTTACTTGCAATATTTTCATGTTCTTGTAATTTTTCTAAACAAAAATCATTTACAGCTAATTCGTTATCATACAATTCTATGTATTTATCAAGTTCTGAT
This sequence comes from Listronotus bonariensis, assembly GCA_014170235.1. Lineage (NCBI taxonomy): Eukaryota > Metazoa > Arthropoda > Insecta > Coleoptera > Curculionidae > Listronotus > Listronotus bonariensis. The sequence goes on from JACEGR010008191.1 coordinate 36,339, forward strand.
GTGCATTCCTGATATAAACCCAGACTTGTATTGTATAGGGTGTTGTAATAATTTTTAAATAACTGTAATTTTGACTCATCAGAAAATATCAAAGAAAATATTGTGCAGACAAAGAGTAAAGCAAGCGACATGTTTAAGTAGTCACAGTTAAATGACACATTTCTAATAGGACTTTATTTAAGTATATTAAAAAGCAGCAAAAAGGACATCTGTTATGATAAAACTACACAATAAATCATACTGGTGTTATCAAATATTTAATTGAATATTATCTTTATTATTCCAACTGTTATTCTTTTCATCAAAACCTAACCACTTGACAAACACTTTGTTGCCTTTACGTTTGATAACTTTTTCAACTAGGTAGGTGTCATTATACTTAACTTTTTGTAATTGAGGTTCATAGAATCCACCTTTAATACCTTGTTTGTTGATGTCTTCAAGCAAATACGTCACAGGATTTGTAAGATGTACCTTTTTAATTGTAAATATTTTCGTAGACCAGTTCGGCATATACTTTTTATCGAAAACACCTCTAAACTTGGAAATTCGCACTGAATTCAATTTTGGTTTGGATGTTATCTTGATGTGACTATACACAGTGCTTGGCAATTTTCTTTCATGTTTTTTAGTTACTTCAGAAGGTCTCAGTCCAATAGTTCTATGTTTTTCATTATTATAGGTATGTGGGGTGCTTGTGAATGTTTTAATATACTTAATTCATTTTTTATTTCTTTTCTTTTTAAAATTAACTTTTTTAAATATTTTTTCATTTTGTTCTTTTTAGGAACCATCCTAGACGTTTAAAGTCTAAATGAATAATACCATGCCAGTGCTAAATGTATATGTATTTATCAAACCACAGCGAGACCGACCATCATTAGGATTATTGACCTTGAAAATAGATAAAAATCCAAATGGTGTTCTCCAACAATTTTAAAATTTTCAAATGTATGGCAATTATTGTTTTTTTATTAAAGTGAAAATAAAATCGCAGATCTGTACAATTGCCCAGAAAGTATTGTATAGCCCAACTCAAAATAATTATAAGAGATTCCAACACAATCATGAGAGGCAGACACGAATTTTCGTTCATGCATACAATTACATAAAGAATGATAAAAAAAATATTAATCAAATCTGTCATTACAGATGTATTGGTTTTAGTAATTTTTACCAATTTTGAAATCAAAATCAAGACGTGTGGATTAGGTTTGACTACTGGTAAAAATGTAAGACATATGGTGTATCAGAAATTATAAAGTGTGAAAAAGTCTAGCCTTCCTTCGCTAATTCACTAACCGATTTGCGATACCACGTCCATCGCCTTTTATGGACAAGGAAGAAAAAGAACATTTGGAAGCTGGGTATATTTTCGGAAGTTACTGCTTACTTTCATTGATTTGATGCGGCATTTCAAAAAACGCTTCATCTCAGCAATTCAGAGATAGCGATCTCCAAAATTTATTATGACACATTTTACGATAAACATTCTGATAGTAGTAACATTGATATTTGTCGAATGCCACAAAAAAGCCGAACGGTTGAGAATTTACCAACAATGAATGCTTTAGCACTTCGCATTAATCGAGCAGGACTTTTTTTTCACCCTTTCGGGGTCATCCCACCAGGTCCGACGACCGCCCCCTAGGTGGTGCACTGCAGCCTGAAGGCTTATTGTACCTTGACCCCCTACTCCTTTCCATTCACACACCATTCATTCCATAACTTGGATGGTTGTTGCTCGGTCCGCATCCCCGGCAGAACACCGTGTGATGTTGCCCAAAACACCTGCGGTGCCGGTCACCTATCAAATTATGGGCGCGCATTCCACTGCTTAACTCCGGAGATCGATGCTTGCCGATACAACCGAAGCCGCCACAAGCGCTCATTTAGCAGGACTTGTTTGATGTAATCTCTGCCAACCAGTCCATCTAAATGGGGATGAATTTTAGACAATACTAAATGGACACCACTGTGGACCACTTTAAAAAAATGAAAAATATCATCTGGTAAACTATTAAATGTAAATGTGTGGTACAAATTGTAAATGTTTCTTTACAAAATTTAAAATGTACCAGGTTATGTTTGTGTGTGGAATGTTGTAATTAGGTATTTTAGGTTGTGTAATAATGTATTTGTTTTTATTGATGTTATATACAGTGTGTTCCTAGATAGGTGTTACAAGAGGACAAATGGAACAAAAAATTTTTAAATCTTAAAACGAAATTTTGGGCACACTGGTCGCATGGTCCAAAAAGAAATAAGTACAAAACTTTACTTCAATTGGTATTATACAGGGCGAGTTGAAAATTGAAATTTTTTTTAACTTAACTTGTTTAACTTTAAATTTGGCATAAAATTTAGTTCTCTACAACATTTACCTATACAATTTTGTCCTATTTTTTAAAAAATAAAGTTACTTTTCTTTGGTCATTGTTCATATTTTTAGTTATAACTCTATACAGGGCATATTACCAATTGAAATAAAATTTTGTATTTATTAGTTTTGGACCATGCGACCAGTTTTCCCCAAAGGACGATTGAAATTCCAAAATTTTTGTTGAATTTGTCCTCTTGTAACACCTATCCTGGGACACACTGTATAAACCTATATTTGTTGTTATCTTTATAACAAAAAGTTATCATAATACTGTTCTTATTTATTTAAAAATATAATGAATCAAATTATAAAAAATAAAGAAATAAGTAAATATAATGTAAAGTATAATTATTAATTAATAAAATCTAAAGTTAAAAGTAATCTTTTAAAATCAATAGAATAACATTAAATATTTCGATTTCTAGATACTTTACTGGTGTAGTACTAATGTTTGTACGCAACTGGTAGCTTTATTTTAAAAGATAATAGTCTAAATGATAACTTTGGGGGTTAGTTGTTTTGCTGTTGTTTACTTCTTGTTGTTAATGGTTTGAAAGATATATGGTAAAAAGTGCCCTATGGATACTCCCCTTCGACTTTTTTTGTTGTAGAGTCTTACCAAAAACAAAAATATTTTTTCATTATTACTATTATGCGCAATAAGGTAATATTACCAATTAATATATCTAAAGTGAGAAATATTCTAAAAAGTATAACATTAAAATTTCTATTTTTAAGTACTTACTTAGTGTAGTGCTACTTTTGTACGCCACTGGTAGCTTTAATTTAAAAAAAATAGTATAATGTTATACAATATTCGATAGGGAAAACTTTGACCTTTATTTTTTATTGCTTATATTTTTTTTGTTTGGTAGACGATTTGGAAGATATATCGTAAAAATGCCTTTGATGCTCCTCTCCAACATTTTTGCACCTATTGGAGATTCTTAGCATGTAATAATACAAAACAAAATTTTATTGTCACTGGCTATGCAGAATTTTTGTGCTCCATCTAGCGGCACCAAAATCACTTTTTATCATTTACCGTATTGAAGATATTATAAAAAAAAACTATATCAATCCCTTAACCAACTTTGAGGGGGTTTGGGTGCCAGCATGGACTTTTTTGAGGTGGGTCGGTTCAAAAATCTACCCAATGTTTACATACTTTATTCAATCACGCTACAAAGCATTTGCTTCTACTAAAAACCGAAGTATCGGGACCCCTAAGTCACTAAGCTATA